>APFE031473633.1:0-70148 GCA_000404065.3 Pinus taeda
GCTTATTAATTACCATCTTTTTACTGTTTTCTTATTTTTTATATTAATATTTATTGTTATAGTTTTGACCAACTAAAGGTTAACCATTAAGGCTTAAGCTATGATCTGGAAACAAAAAGTTAAATGTTATTAAATGAAATAGTTAAATGCTTCTTAATTACCATCTTTTTAGTGTTTCCTTCATTTTTATATTAGTATTTATTGTTATAGTTTTATTTAATTTGTTATATGTTTTGGAAGTTAGGTTAAGGATTTGTTCTGATCATAAATTTCAAATTTCCATTTCTATGAATGAATTTTTGAAATTTTAAGTAGATTATGATATAAAATAAAAAACACATTTTAAATAGATAATTTTTCAAAACTTAAATAAAATGATGTATAAAATAAAAACATATATATTTTAAATGAGGAAGATCAATATTTAACAAAAAAAAATTCTTATTTATCTTTTCTCATTTATTTAAATTTTATTTTAATTTGTGAATCAATCTTAAATTTATTTTAATTTAAGATATTATTTTTGGATTGAATGTATAGAGTATCCAATGTTTCAAATGGACAGCTACCTATTGGAAAAAATAAATGTGTTACTATAAATTAACTTCAATATTCAAATGGAGTAATAAACTAATCTTTGAACTATGTTGCAAGGAAATGTATACTAAATTAGTTTTATAATATTCAAATTTAAATATTAAATCATTATATTTAATTCAATTTTTTACTTTTATTTTTTATTTTTTTAATAGCAATATTACAATTTTTTAATTTAATGATAAATTTTTTGTTTTATTTTTAACCAATATTCTAAACGCTACTTTTATATATTGAAAAAAATGGTACTTTTTAATAATTCACACCCATATCCAATATCATCACACTAATACTTTAAAACAATAAATACTAATTTTTTATTTTTTTATTAAACCCAAGGGTGATTTTATCACTTCTTCGTGGACTTTGACTTCTTGGCATGTCTTTTGGAATGTCCATGCTTTCTCGATCTTGGGATGATTCCACAACTTCTTCTTCTTCCTTAAATCTATCATAAGGAGGTTGCCATACATTATGTTCATCTTCTTTTATTTGTTTATCTACATGCTTATGAAATATAACATCTCTACTTGCAAAGATCTTGTGAGTACTTGGATCATACATTTTATATGCTTTTTGATGAGTACAATATCCAATAAAAATGCATTTGATGGTTTTAGCATCTAATTTTCTCCTATCCTCTTTAGGAATATGAGCAAAGGACTTGCATCCAAATGTCCTTAAATGAATAACTTTAGGTTTAAAACCATAAAATGCGTCAAATGGTGTTTTGTGCTGAAGATATTTGGCAGGGTTTCTATTTTTGAGATATACAGCTGTATTAATGGCTTAAGACCAAAAAATATTAGAAAGTCCTTTACTTTTTAACATACTACGAGCACATTCAACTAATGCTCTTTTCTTTCTCTCAGCTACTCCATTTATCTAAGGTGTATATGGTACTGTAAATTGTTACATAATTCCATTTTTCTTGCAGTATTTGAAAAAAATCCTGAAGTGTACTCAACACCTTTATCTGATCAAAGGATTTTAATGCTCTTTCCTATTTGGTTTTCAACCATACTCTTGAATTATTCAAAGTATTCAAACACATCACTTTTATTTCTTATAAAGTACACCCAAGTATATCTAGTGCTATCATTAATAAATATAAGAAAGTAATATGCTCCACCAAGTGACTTTGTTTGTATTGGAGCGTATACATCAGTATGCACTAGTTTAAGTATTTCATGTTTTCTTCTATTTTCATGCACTAGAAATTCTTCACTATATTGTTTTCCTAGTGCACAACCTTCACATTCAAAGTGTTCACCCTTAATATTTGGAAGGCCTTCTACCATCAATTTATTTTGTAGTAACATTAGGTCATTATGATTTTGTAATACCTTAATAATTATCTGAGATCTCATTATCAGATCACAACCACATGAAGGGGAATGATCCAGGAGGATCTCCTCAGATCAGTTACACAGGTTTAGTGTCATTGTTAGTGTTATGAAACTAGCTCACAAAAAGATAGAAAAGAGAGATCAACGCCTTAGAGTTTAGCCTCTTCGAGGGGGCAACCTCCTTTACCTTACACAAATGAGCAATTCTTGGATGCTACAAATGAAAAGACCTCCTTTTTATACATAGGAGTCTAAGGGGTCATAATATAATTAGAGCCGACATAATAATAATAATGTAAGGGCATAATAATAACAATAGTTGGCTTCTATGGGGCATAATAGTAACAATATGGGCACTACATGGGTACAACAATATAATAAGGGGGTTGTACTAATAACAATAAGGGGTTACACTAGTACTATAGGGGCCTAACATGCCCCTCTCCTTCAAAAAGTGTTGTCCTCAACGCTTGAGTGGTTCTTGATGCTTCTATATAAAATTCTTGTCCTCCCATGTGAAATCTTCAGCGGGTAAGTTCTTCCACTTGATGAGATACTCTGAAATTGATTGATTTTGTAGCTGTCGGGTTCTTGTTTCTATGACTGATCCAGGTTCCAATATGATTTTTCTTTCCTCATCAATTTCTGCAATATTGTTTGAATTGGGATCTTTTGCAAATTTTGAATAAGTAGCCATAGGTCTTCGTCTTTCTTCCATTCATCCCTTGCTTTGTTTATCCAATCTGGTTGGATAATAGAAGTAGAACAAAACAATGCTTCCACATCCTCATCCTTTCTTGTGAGTGCATTTGCAGCAAAATTTTTCTTCCATTTTCTATAGATGATGTCAAAGTCATAACCCATCATATTTGTGACAAAAATTTTCTGTTCTTCTAAAGACAATAGTTGTTCTAGAAAGTATTTAAGACTATCGTGATCCATTTTTACCTTGAAGTGTCTTCCCATTCGGTAAGGTCATCATTTATTTAAGTGCATGTAGTATTGCCAACATTTTCTTCTCATAAATAGCTTGCTTGAGATGTAGTAGTAAAAATACACAATCACCTACATCAAAACATTTTTCACTACGATGTTGATCTACCTGTTGTTTCATTCGATTTTGCACCAAAGTGGCATTATCCTTTAAAAGTTGGAGAACTTGTTGTTGATGATCGATGTGATCTTCAACTGCTTGAACCTTTTTCTTCTTGATATGTCCTTCTATCTTTAGAGTTTGAGGAGTGGTAATTTCTTCCAATCCTTTACAAGATATGGTCGAATTCATTTCTTGATGCTCAATGTGATCTTTCACTTTTTGAACATTTTTCTTCTTGATATGTCCTTCTATCTTGAGAGTTTTAGGAGTGGTAATTCTTGCCAATGCTTTACAAGATATGGTTTAATTCATTTCTTCTTTCTCTGGGGTTGGGTCCTAGCGTATAACCTCTTCTTTTGATGTTTCTTGATCCTTTTCTTCCTCCTCTTCATACTCTATGTAAAATAATTTCTTCTCAACAAACTTATGACCTTTAGTGCATTTTATATCACAATTGTAACAAAGCCCTTTTTTTCTTTTTTCTTCCAATTGTTGTGGTCTAACCCTTGTAGGTTGTGGAAGGCTAGGAGAAACAACACTTCCATTATTATAGTTGTGGGGGGTAGACTTCCTTGTTGCCATAATTTTACTTTCCACTTTGTAACAAAGACATTTTTCTCTTTCCAATTGTTGTGGTGTTTCTCTAAAGAAGGTGTTGCTCTTTGTATCTTCATAATGTGTTACCATTTCCCCCATGAAATTGACCACGTAACAAGTTGTTTACAAGAAAAAAGCCCTCTATACCTTAAAACTTGATCCGGGTCTAAATATGAAGATGTAATACATACCTTTTGTAATAGTGGTACGCCATGTAGATCAAAATATTGCCCCATCTAAAGTATCCATTTTACGAGATCCATGCCATCAAACTTCCTCATATCACCTTTTCTTGATTTTTGGAGCCCAATCTTGAAATGACTATAACTCTGTAATTTCGGTTCTTCCAGTTCTGAAATTGTGACCTAAAGTAGCCCTATGTGTCCTCTTTCCAATGTCATGAGTCTGATCCAAATTGGATTCTCCAAGGAAGAGTTATGCGAAATCTCCCACAATGACCTGATTATAGACTAGTTCAGTAGAGAGAACTTGTACGACGTGCCACATGTCACTGTTTCAACCTTTGGCTCTGAAAAATATATACAAAAAAATAAATTCCATCCTCTTTTTGTCTTTTTGTACCTTGTTACAAAATTTCAATCCAATGCTTAGAGAGAAAGTTATGACGATTTTCCGTAGGTCACTTGTTTGGAATATAATTCAGGAGTCTGCAAAAAGACCAACTTCCTCAGATCATATCTCCGCAAATATATCATGAAAATGTTTGAAATTTGGACCCGAGGTTCAATGCGATTTCTTCTCAAATGGGTTTTTTTCCACTTCTGAAACGTCACAGGAAAAAGTTATAGCGAAATTCCATGATGACCTATTTGGAGCAGCAAAATCCTAGATTCCAAAGCTCTAATACCAAATGTTATGAGACTAGCTCACCAAAAGATGGAAAAGATATATCAACACCTTAGAATTCAGCCTCTTCGAGGGGGAAACCTCCTTTACATTACACAAATGAACAATTATTGGATGATACAAATGACAAGACCTCATTTCTATATATAGGAGTCTAAGGGGTCATATTATAATCAGAGCCGACATAATAAGTGAACTCGCTCCACCCACCATTTTTGTTATCATTTGAAATATTCAACTTCAATGTCCACAACTGTTTGGTTGATTCTAGTACATCAATCAATGCCATGCCACTCTCCATCGCTAAATAGGTCAATTGACAATGAAGAAGTACAACTGCGCAAATCATCCAACTTGACCGAACATGTGTACCAACCATTGGTAAACTCCAAGATGTTATCATCTGATTATCATTTGGTGGGTGAGTTCATTCATGCATCAACATTGTGATTGTGGACATCCCGGAAGCATATGGCTTATATCTCAGTAGAGACTGGTCCAACAAGTTGCAAGGATACTTTGTTATGGACTAGTCACAATTATGGCTTCCGTACAAGGGAAAAAACAACCAGATCCAGGTGTTTTCAAAAAGATATATGAAGCATAACGTTACTCCCATGGATGGTCAATGTTCACTTTTACAAAACTTTAGTTCGACAATTTCTTACTGGAAATGTAGTTGGGGTGTTATCTTGCACAACCAATCCCCACCCCACCAGACACACTGTTGGGTCTCCTTCCTTTCCCAACTGATGGAAATGAAACCTATACAATACATTGTAATAGTATTGGCAGTAGTGTTAACAGTACTAGTGTGGCAAGCAGTCCTTGTACAAATGACTAGTCGACCTTGTATTTCGACGGATCCAAAACACAAGATGGCTTTGGAGCCAGGTGTGTTTTGATAGACCTAAGGCAAACAAAGCATTTAGTCTCAAGTCACTTGGAGTTGAAGTGCACAAACAATACTACCAAATATGAAGCACTCGTTTTTAGTTTACAAAAATCCATCGGCCTCAACGTTGTTGTGTTGAAACTGGTAGGTGATTCAAAAATTGTGGTATGTCAGGTACGTAACACCATGCATTGTGTTTCAACTCATCTTAATAGTTACTAGCAAGAAGTATGGAATATTATCTCTAATTTCCATGCTTTTAATATCATCTTTGTACCAAGAATGCGTAATGTAGCTACAGATGCCCTAGCAAATGCAGCCGCTAGGATGACACCACTTAGGAATATATTTTTAGTTGAGATTTTGTATAAGCCATCTACCCCTAACAACATCACTAATTTATTTCATTCAATGAACAACTTTTTGATCTTGATACAAGCCAAGGGTACAAAATAACTTATAACAATATTTGTATTCCCATATAGAGATGAAATATCCCCTACAAAGATTATGAGTGGTGGTTGGATGCATCATTCATGTGCAAGAACTCATATGGGAAATAATGAAATTGTTTTATCCATCAACTGTTCTAGATATGTCCATGGATGTGCATGCACGCATGCCTATGGCACCTAAATTTTTATTCCACCAAGTGTAAGTCTAAATTTTTATACATGAATTCATTAGAGCATGAAACACTGTGTTCATCATGTGCGTATGACTTAATGTCAAGACACGCAATTCAAAATATCCATTGATATATTCACCTTTAAACTTTATAATCCATGCTTGATTTTCCCAAAGATTTACCCTACACTAAAAAAATGAGATACAAATCCAATATTACATGTTGGATTAGGAGGGTATAATGGTCTATATAACTTATATGCATGTTCTAGGTTGTAGCAAGGAGATGTAAGTGAAAATGAAAAGGTGTTGCTTCTACACAAGTGATGATTGTACCTACAACATCCATTATGTTCAATTGGTTTTTGTGTTTTTATGATCATTTAATTGTTAGGGATATTACAACTTTATCAATGTTGGATTTGATTAGTCCGCACGGTGGGTGTCTAAATTTAATACTTGTCGACGAACGATCAAGGTTAAATGGGATCAACCACTTGGATGATTGTTAAATCCACCAACATGATAGAATTTATCTTGATATGATTCCCACTTCAACCTCACCTTGGTCATCGTAAACTAGCTCTAGTTTTGATCACGGGAAAATTGTGGAAATTCATAATGGTTTGTAGTGGTTCCTTGTAATTCTAGATGATAGTGGCATCATGGCTCCTCCCTTCGGCCTATTTTAGTTACTGATATTCTTTCCTAAGGAGCATTCATCTAGGGAAAAGAGGGAATATGTCTCGTTATTGTAGAGTAGTTATGTTGATGATACTTTTCCCTGTCATAAAAATCCTTAATTAGACTACTTTGGGTCTAATTTGGCATCCTCATAGTTGGTCGATATGTCTCAAAGTTGGATTTACATTTGGCCACCCCCAGCCTCCTTTGATTGTAGGATGGCTCTGGCACCTCTAGTGGCCCTCTAGCTTTGCTGTTATGGTGTGACCTTCATAGAGAATCCTTTGCTTCATCATAATCCAACGCTCTAAATGCTCAAGATCAATTCAATGCTTGGTATAACTATATCAAGCTATATAACCTCCTCTTCTTGTTGACAACAACTCATGGAGTCCTCCATTATTATTTGGTAGTGAAAATCTTAGTGGCATGCTCATATTCAAGCTTAAACCAATGGGTTCAGGTTCATAATGTCCTTCAATCCAAAAAGTTTTGTATTTTTTAATTATGGGGTGATTATATAGCACAAAATACCAACATGGAATTTGTTTGTCAACTGGCTCATGAGCCACCATGGTTACCAATTGATTGTTTGTGGAATATTTTATGCGATGGCAGTCTAGTGTAACAGGTGAATTGGGACCTTGTTTCAAGTAGTGCTTTGTATGGTTAGGGACTTGTAGCATCAATCCTCACGGGATTTTATCTAAGGCCTATAGTACGATCATGAATTTTGGTTCGTGAATTTTCAAAGTTTTGTTGTTGCCAACTTCTTCAAGGTATGTGGTTTGTGTCTTCTCCCTAACTGGTGGTTCATGGCCCATAGCTACATAGTGGCTCATGGCTCGTAGCTCCTTAGTTGTTGGTAAGGTAGTGGTTCATGACTCTGATACTTCATGGCTTCTTGATTAGGACCCATGGCTTCCTTATTGGCCGATGTCAAATTATCACTCTTTGTAGTGTATCAATTAAAATTTCAGTTTTTTCATTGTCTTGTTGGCTCTATGTTGGCTTATATGGGATTGACCTAGGTTTGGAATAATTATTTAGCCAAGAAAATCCCACAGCTACCGGCCCTTTCGGCAATAGTCTGCAAAGTGTTGACTGAGGTCTCACTCGAGGTAGGAGGGGAGGGTGCTAGAACCAGGTTTCGGCACCCTTGGGATGTGTGGATGTGGTTTGTAGATTCGCATGTCATTTTGCAGCTTCGCGCTGCTCTATATTCATGTAGATCTAGACCCAAAAAGATGTTAACCTTCTATGATCGCGGGGTTTACATATCTAATCCATGTAACTCAGATCTACTTAGAAGGGTCTTTAATCAAACATTTAACAGATCTAACTAGTTCGCGTACTTAAAATAAACTTAAATCCACATGTATTTTCAACATAAGCATATGCGCATAGATAAACAGTTATATTAATCAGTCATATAGTCAGATTCGTGATAACTCATATTATAGCACAGAATTTGGAGAAGAAACTTATCTTTATTTTCACCTATCACCAATACATCCAGATCCGCCCGGCGCACTCAGCTACAAGGGTCCATGCACACAACTGCGGACTCCTCCAGGCCTCTACGCACACAGATACAGAGCCTTTATCTCCTACCCAAACCATCGACTCGGACTTATAGACGCTTTCTCGCTATTCCCTCAACAAGCCATTACATTTCAGATCCAAAATCATATCCCAGAAATAAATTCCTTCCTTCGTAGAGCCGCACTCTATTTATACCTTCTTATGGTCTGCAGACTGACTTACTTCCTATTATTTTACATTATTTCTTGGGTGGGCAACCCTTTGAATCGACCTTTTCCACTTCGTGCTCCACATACTTCGGAGCTTTTACAATAATTTACTCCTAATTTCTAAGATTTATGCCCCAAAACTATTACGTAGTACCTCCACTACCAAACACTCTGTTGAACATGGAAACTATTTTTGTAACTCTCTAAATAGGATTATTAAGAAAAAAAAATTTAATTTGAAGCAGGTAAATCTGTTTTTTTTATCAGTTTCCCTACAGGGTGTCCCATAACATAGAGGCAAACTCTTTGTAATGTTTTGCATTAGTAATATAAAGTCAAGCGTTGAAAAAAGAATAGTTGGATTTGATTGGATGATTGTGTAGGCCAGTTGAAAAATGCATGTTTATGTGTATTTCATATAAGATATAGGATGCCACATGCATGGAAATATTTTGAAACTATACATGGAAAATAACAGCATGATGGTGTTAGTACATGCATAACAACTACTCTACATAGGGAAGAGTTGAACCTCACAACACTTGATCTCCATCAAGATGATGGGACTATAGTACAATGGTGCATGTCAATGATGGGAGAGTATACAAGAAGGAAAACCAAACTATGAATAATTTTGAATTGGGTCAAAGGTTAGTTAAGGTGGATACTTGACATTTCCTACCCCACAAGAAAAATGATTGGTTTGTATTTCAAGATTACAAAGTAGGTATTGTTGTCTATCACATCAGTAACTTTAGCCAATACAAAAATCAAGTTTCAATCACTTTCCAAAAAATAAAAAAAAAATTGGCGTAGGTATACTAGTTCATTCCTCATTATAAGCATGATAAATTGATTGATACTATCAGCCACATAGAGAATTCAAATAGCTTATTCAAGTGAGAGATGCAAACAATATGTTGTTATTTTTAACTTGATTATTCTTATATAAAGTTTATAAGTTTGCAATTTCAATGATTTTCTCTTATTATCTTTTGAATATTATAGCATTTGGCCTTTCATGCACTAAATTTAGATAAAATGGATCTACAACACATAAGTACTGAGAAAATTGATATCTCTAGGAATCACAAAAAAGCGAGATTACGAATTAGGTATTGTTGTCTATCACATTAGTAACTTAATAGCCAATACAAAAATCAACTTGCAATCACTTTCCAAAAAAGAAAAAAAAATTGTCATAGGTATGCTAGTTCATTCCTCATTATAAGCATGATAAATTGATTGATACTATTAGCTACATAGAAAATTCAAAGAGCTTACTCAAGTGAGAGATGCAACCAATTTGTTGTTTTTAACTTAGTTATTCTTATTTAAAGTTTATAAGTTTGCAATTCCAATGATTTTCTCTTATTATTTTTTGAATATTATAACATTTGGCCTTTCAGGCATTAAATTTAGATAAAATGGATCTACAACACATAAGTAATGAGAAAATTGATATCTTTAGACATCACAAACTCACGATTGGATAAATGCTCTTTTATGGTTTCAAAAACAACTCTTTTAATAATGAATTTAGTACTATTTAATTTTATTCCATGATGTGTATAGGTCATAACATGTTTTTATTTGTTGAATTCAATACTTTTTCATATTTTCCACTTTTCTTTCACATGTCCAATCTTCGTCACAATTTTACTTGTGTTTTTCACTTTTTTTTGCATGATTTTCTACTTCGCTCAACATTAATATTTATAGTGGTTATAAAAGAATTAATGAAATCCATGGGTATTTTAAAAATTTATGTGTTGACAGTTGTCAATTTCATTTTCTCTTATTTACTAGTGTGTTAGCTATAATTCTTGAAAAATAATGGCCAGTTTGGACATATTTCATCCAAGAAGATCCCATAAACGAACATTATAGAAAGTTGGGCTTGTAAAAAGAGGATATATGATATCACCTCAAAGGTTGCATCACATGTTAGCATATGTACCAAAAAAATTCTTCTTATATTTTCTATAATTTTACATAGGTAATGCTTAGAAGATATATTCCAAGGCCATTGAGATTGTGAATCATTATTTAGGGTCTAACATCCCTAATTTCATTCCTTAACATTTTGAAGCAATTGATACATATCATAAATTTTGTGCAATGCCTCCTAATTGTTCTTAGGTATTTTCGTTTGGAGGTCAAATATCCACTATTGATATATTATGTGGTTTTTTGAGGCCTCACTCATATTTTTCGAGTTGAAGAAACCTTATTTAGGTACTAAGTGATTTGTTTTCATTCCTAGGGAAAGAGATAAGTTCATGCTGCATAATTGATGGCCCTCGGTATTATAGTAAGAAGGTTGAAACTCCTAAGGGTCTCATATTTAATTAGTAACCAGGGTTTTTACAAACTTAAGTGGTGCCAATACTATGTGTGTAACATGCAATGTGTCTTTCTTTTGTTGATCTAATGCAATTGAAGGGAAAATGAAATGTGCAAAGAACAATTTTGCTATCTAGGCTACAAGAAATGATAAGAAAAAATAGGAACAACAAATAGACCTAATATCGTTTGCACTAAAGGAAACAACGGAAAGTAACCTTATTCTATTTGTAGAAAAGTAAATGATAGAAAATAAACCTACTCTATAGTTCAAGAACATAAAGGATTGAAAATAAACCTATGCTAACTTTATGAAAGGAAAGAAAATAATTTCAATAAAGCTACAACAAGATCAAATTCCATTCTATGATGGATGATAAATCAACCTACAATTGAAAGAGAATGTTCAATCCCTAATTTGTAGAAAATAAAGGCAATTTTGCTACAACTACTAGGTCAAGAATTCTAGGCGATATTTTAACTTACAAATTCCATCCTTAGGGCTTGATGTACATTGTAATATGCTATAGAAGGTTTAACATGTTTTTAGTGAAAATATGGAGTTGTTTTGATGCAATCTCTGGACTACTACAAGATGCCCATATTTTTCTACACGAAACAACTGAGAGTGGATTTATGCATTCTAATTGCAGTTTGAGAGGTGAATAAGTTAGGGAAATGATAAAATATGGTCAATGGGTATTTCCCAAGTCCTTAAACATATGGAAAATAAGTTTTTTTAGAAAAAGAATTGATTATGGAAGTTCTTATAACTCCACAACATAGAAATTTATGTAGTGATAAAACGTAGAAATATGTGAACAACAATTAAATAACAAAAATATAAGTAGGATAAATATAAATAGGATAGTGCATGAGAAAGGACACTAAATTGATTGGAAGAACTATAAATAAATTAAATAAGTCAATATGCATAAATAAGACTCATAAAAAAACTGATTTATTAACCCTAAGGAATACAATACTAAGAATTGAAAGCGTAGAAATACATATAGTTGAACTAATGCATGCAAAGTAATAATACAAGAAGTAACCTGATAATGTAGATTGGGTTGTAACCCAAGGATACATAGTTCTGTGAGAGAAAATTAGAGTAGAAACTGAAGAGTGCTTCTCACTAACCAAAAAATATGCCCATATAGGAAATATTACAAAATTGAAATTTCAGGAAAAATCCTTCATTATTGCTAACTCTAATCTCCAAAATTTCTATTCCAATGGGATTCTCAAGATTCTTATTTATACAAAAATAGTTAATGGAAACCTCCTTGAAGAGAAGGTTGCTTCCCTCCAAAAATCCTAGAAAATAGGCTCTGGTTCCCTTTGACCTCACACTTGTAGGGAAGAGTAATGACTTCTTTAAGAGAGTTGAATTTTAGTCACCATGTAGTAGGAAGTAGGTCCCATATTTTTCTCTAGAGTATATATCATGTGATCTATATCAAATATTCTTAATATATTGCACAATAAATGCATTAGGTTAAATGTGCCTAGGAAAGGTTATGTGGGCCTCAATTTGTCTATAGTTTGGAGTCCCATAATACCCCCTACTAAAACTATTGCATATCATCTGAGCAACCTACTCATATTATTTTCACTATTTTTCTTCATGTATGCCTCTAATGACTTTTCTGACATCCCATGATGATGTGGATTTAGATCCCCCTACGTGATGGAATCTTACATATTCCTCAATGTATTTCAAATCCTTTGCCTCCTTTTGTTGATGTTTAGGTTCCTTTAGGCATAATATTAGTGGAGGGCCGAATCTAATCCCAATCTAGTGGGCCCCAAGTTGCTGGAAAATTCTAATGTAGAAATGGGTTATGGTAAATGCAAACACTTCTTCCCCTAGAGAGTGCCCTTCTTCCTTGTAGATCATGGGATCTGCTGTCTCTTCTTTCTTCCGTTTATTTGGTGGTTCTATTTTTGTTTCATTGAACTATTGATGCTTTTCCTAAGGTGCAAGAACATCGTGAGCCTCTAATCATATCTCTATTATCTTTGCCTATGTCTTTGGCTCAACCTACATTTTTTTTTCTCCTACCATTTCCTTTATCCTTTCTTCCTTGGCTTCCTTTGTCTCTATTTCTATTTATTCTTTTTTTTGTGCCTCTTATAACTCTTACTGGGTCTTTTTTAGGCTCTCTTCTACTATATGTTAATTTTAGGTATGGTTTCACAGTTAGCTCAATATCTTTTCCAGATTAGCAATCACATTAGCATAATAGTAAATTTCAAATAGAACATAAACATAAATCGCCGAAGACAAGACAAGACAAGAGGACACCATATGTGGTGCTAGCCAGGTACAAACCCCAATGTGGGGAAACCCTTGATCATTTTTTCTTATATGTTGTTCAATGGTTCAACAAAGAGAGAGAGAGAGATAGTAAATATACAATAGAAATCAACACTTTGAATTATCTAAATAGGAGGAGAGATAATATCTAAGAATGTGATACATGAGGTAGTTGAACTTAGTTGAAGACATGTTGCTTCAACTAATTCTCCAAGGTGACTCATCACCAAGCTGCACCTATCCTTGTGCTGCACCTCACTATGTTGCACCATGTTGCACCTATCCTTGTGTTGCACCTCATCATCATGTTGCACCTCACTGTGTTGCACCATGCTATGCCTATCCTTGTGCTGCACCTCATCATCATGTTGCACCTCACTGTGCTGCACCATGCTGCACCCATCATCACTTTGTTGCATCTCATCATGCTTCACTAACCATGACTGTACCCATTACTATACATCTCCTCATGCTGCACCATGTTGAGCTCTTCATTGCACTATGTTGCATCCAAATGCATGTTGCAATACCTGATCATCATGTTGCTGCAATATGCCCATCATAACAATGCTATACTTATTTATGTTCCATACTACACCATGTTGCACCATCACTGTGTCTCATTGTGCTGCATCTTTCATACTGCTGCACTATCATACTGATGTCATATACTCACAACCTACATCCTAAGATACCAAGGTTTCTTTCTATGGTGCTATGGCCTACAACCTAGTACATAGCAATGCCAATGACAACCTTAATTGATCATCAAGCGACCCTTATAATTAGCAGCCTACACAAGGGAGACTTCTCTTCAATAGATCTGACCCAAGCATATCAACGTTGTCTCTTGTTCTGAGGTGATTAGGAATGATTCCTATCACAGTACAACTGTCATTTACAGTTCACTCCAAAACCGATTGATAGTAGTCCAAACAATTTTGATTACACTAGGCCTCAATAGCCCTACACATAACTCCTTGATCCTTGATACAAATTTGTTATGGGTATGTTTTCACCCTTGAACAACCCTCAAACTAATTTGCACTCCCACAACAAGTTAGCCTCTGATCCATGTTGTACTAAAGTGACCTTACCTTGTTGTCTCTTCTTGCTGCGGCTAGGGCATTCTTCCATCATCTTTGTGGTTGTGTTTAGCTATGTAAATATTATGGCTAAGTCTCCTTTTTTCTTTGTTAAAGGTTTGTCCTAAACCCTTCCAAAATGATCATATAAAAAACTCCCTTCGTTGCGGCTAAGTAGCCTCTGTTGACTGTAGTTAGGGCATCCTTTAGACAACATATAACGGCAGGATAACGCAGCATATAGGACTAGGTTAGGGCAGCATGTATAGGCCTCCTTCACTGTGGTTAGGGTATCCCTTTAGGCAGTGTATTAGGGTAGGTTTGGTTAGTGTATAGGAGCAGGGATCTCCTCTCTTGGACTTCAGCTAAACCACCCTATTTAGGACTGTGGCTAGGGAAATATTGAACCTCTTTATGATTGTGGCTAGACTATCGCTAGGGCTCCTTGTTGAGTCTCATTTATTCCTGCATCTAGGGCTTCCTGCTCTTAGACTTCTCTTCCACTAAAACCCAAAAACAAGTGGAGATAAATCAAGAGTGAAGTGTGTGTATAAATGACTATCAAGTCACCTCCTTTTATATTAAAACGTTGAGCACATGTGGGTGTTATTTGGTTGTCGACTGACCTTGACAAATTGTCCCATAACACAAATAAATTCATATACCCATGAATACTTATCGGAATTGGATGATCCTTAGATCAATCATACACCTCTCGATGAGAGGGATCGAAGAAAAATATCAGCTGCCATAAATAAAATTACCCACATGGAGTTTGACACCTTTTAGTAGATGGAAAATGTATAGTCTTGCTTCTTAAAGGAACTAGAGTATGTTTATCCAACTATTTTATGTGTTTCTTCACTATTTTTCAGTCTTGCACAATCATACCACTCACTCTTGCACAATGTAAATTTAGACTATAAAATGTAAGGAATTTTCTTTAAGGCAATTTTTAAGTAATTTTGTCAAATGTAGATGGAAAAAAAGATTGTGAATTACATTTATTTTGAATATCCTCTTTCCTTTAAAGTCATTTGAAGCTTTTTTGGATGTTCTATGAAAATGTTCAGCCTCTTGTAGTAAGTTATCCATTTCTTGTAGCAACCTATAGGATCTTGTAGTAGTTTGTGTACCTCCTATAGTAGTGCCTATAGGATCCTATAGTGGCATCTATAGGATACTATCATAGTCAATATGTAGATCAAGAGTTGTACTTTACTCCCATGATGATGACAAGTCTTAATTTTTTTTTATTTATTTAAACAATATTGCATGCAAAATAAGCTCAGAGTTCTTTGAGTTAAGTGAGTTGGCCCCCCACCTACTTTGTACTTTACGATAACAGCCCACTTTCTTGAGTCTTTTCCACTTTTGTCTTGTTCCTCTCCCACACGTGTGAGTGTCTTGGTGGAAAAGTAAAGTTCACTACTATAAATGGATGATGCTACCTGCTAACTAAATATGGCTATAAAAAACCTTTCATTGTCACACTTTTAATGTTTTCTCAAGCTATAATTGGTTTGAAGCATGAGGTTACAGATGTGCATGCATGTTCCTTTCCATCTATGATTTTTGTAGGTGTCATGGATGTTGTTGTAGATGTTGATGCTACCTTTGAGGACTTTTATAAAGAATAAGATGTTGTCTCTTTCTTTGATGATCTTATTGGAGATTCTGATGCTACTCCTACTACTTCTCGAGTCCTGGAGTCTTTTTAGTGTTGATATAGTACTGGTCTAAATAACTCTGATACAAGTGGTTGAAGTGATGCTACTCTAGGTGGATAAAGTGTTGATGTTGTAGCGGGACATGAGATACTATATCATCCTACAAGAGGTCCTTTGAATATGATGGGTTTACATATAATGGATACCTGGGTCTATAGGTGTTAGATTCCTATACCAATAGGTTTCATTTTTCATAATTGACAGTGGAAGGGCTAAATATGTTCATCATTGCATGCTGCAAAGGTTCCATATTTTGTATACAGACAAGGAAAAATAAAAAATGAAAAGAGGGTATGCCTCAAAAGAATAATCAAAAGGCAAGAAAATCAGTTGGTCAGAAAAAATAGTAAAAATGAACCCCAAACCAAAGACCAGGAAAGTGGCCAGTCAAAATGCCACTGCTATCTTATTTGCAAGTTCACAATGTGCAAATATTACCACATTTGATGGATGCCCCAATAGACCAATCTGGACCATGCCATGTTTAAATTTGCTGTTGTAGAATAGAGAATGAATATCTATCCAAATAGTTCAAGCTTGGCAGATGAATAGCTAGGTAGAAAATTTAAGGAGCCCAACTGCTTAATCTGAGCCCTTGGAAGAAATAAGGGTACATTTAGATAGGAGGACAGTCAAAAGAAAAGAGGACAATCAGGGTTTGCTAATCTAAGTGCACCCAACTCAAGGAAGAAAAAAATTTAGGTTTATTAGGCTGAGTAGGTAGTTTGAGGTTGCAGAAGCAAGTGGGTAATCACTTGTGATCTTGTCAAGAAGGACTCATCTCATTTATGGCATTGACACCATGGTAGTTGTTTGATGGCACAACAGGGAAGCATGACTAACTTCCCCTTTCATTTCCCCAGAAATCATTCACTAACATCCCCCAAAGGACCCTAGGATCTGCCCAATAGTCCTTTTCACTCTATTTTATGAAAAAAGCTAAGTAGAACTCTGGGTTCACTCAGTTGGAAGAAACCACATTTCTTGTGTAAAAATGGTCATCCCCTACTCTTTCATGTTCTTATGCCCAAGTTTGAATTTTATAAAATTAGCATTTATCCATTCATTTTCATTCCATAAAAACTCATATTAACATCTAACCCTATTATCTAGCTCCCTAAATCATTTTCCCACCCCTATTCTACAAAAAACTATATTAAAACCCAAAAAATCTAAATATCCCCTCCAAATGGAAACTATAGCCAAATAATATAAGTTCGGGAAACATTAGGTCCATTTGGGACTCTATGTTAACCCATCCACGTTCATTAACCCTTGGGATTTATTTAACACATGGTTAAATAAATAACCATATCAAACCCTCCCCCCAAACCATACCCTATTACCCTCCGTGCATGCATTTCATTTTGGATTTCGTTTAATATTTGGTTAAATGAATAACCATAGTCTGGTGCTGAACACATATTAAACCTATAACCTAAGGTCTAAACCCGCCAGAAACTATGCAAAAATCAAGGCTTATCGTGCGCGCTTGTCTGTTAACGTTCGGTCGCATCTCCCTCCCATCCACCGTCAGATCGCCTTCCCCAGATCCGATGGTCTTTATCCATATCGGGCGCCCCTCTGGGACACTTGTCACCCTTCGATTGCATCGGGCCGCCTCTGACAATTACCGCTCTCTTACCAAAGCTGGTCCAATAGAAACCACTTACCACCCTCCCCTTTTGCCTACGTCACCGCATGACGTTGCATCCACGTCGCCTGCCACTACCCTGTAACTATGCCATGTCATCCGCTGACGTCACCACCCCGCCACTGTGTCATGTGCAACGTCATCACATATGTTAGCTACCACGTCATCTGCTGTACCCACTACATGACAAAAAAGGACGTAATGGTGATGTCATCCTGGAAAAACGCAAAAAGCGCCAAAAGGTCCAAAATTGGTTAAAAAGTCATGAAAATGACTATTTTCTGCCTATTTCTATTTGTTGCATCCACAAACAATGTGCATGTGCTTTCACTATTAAATCACTTTCGGAGCTTATACTGTCCATCAACCTACCAACTCGACTCCATAGCTCGACTCCACAGCCGAAGCTGTGCTTGCTAACCGTCCTCGGCACCTTAGAAACAGGTATTTATCCATATTTCAGCCTCAAAGCCCTATTTTTCATACTTCTCTATTTAAAATTGCCGATAGAACCTGTGATTTGCTTCCAAAGGCGCTCCTACCAATTGCTCATTAACCTGCATACACCATTTGAGCGGTTAATTCACAACAAACCTGCAAATTTGAACTCATTCCCTCTGCAAACGAGCCATCCCAACATACTTTGTGTGCATATTCACCTACAAACTCCAAAAATTTGCCCAAGCATTGACTTGAAGTGATTGAGCACCCTGTATCCTCTGTGTTAACCGGTTATCTAAAGGGAGACCCTCGGCTTCCTTTTCCCTCTGCAAGCTTTCGCCCTTTTTGGGCAAAATTCAATTCTATTTTCTCGGCATCCTGTCCACAGATCCTGCAATTTGACAAGTTTATGTAAAAAACTCAGTCTGAGTGCTGCAAGTCTATTTTTTACCATAAACTCTATACAGTGAGGTTGGGTTGAAATAAAAAATCAGTTTTTATACTCCTAACAATAGCCATAGAGGCTAAATTCTACTTCCTGTTGCTGTTTACACCTATATTGCAATCAATACAAGTAGTATAAAACATGGAGACTCTGGTAGCTCTGTACGTTGCTCCTTCGAATGCTCCACACACGGATTTATAATGGTTACCTTTGGCAGACATGGACTTCTAGATCAAGGATATGATGGGCCTTAATTCTCACCTCAAAATTGTGTGCCAATTCAGAAACAATCACAGAAATAACATTGATATCCTAGGAATTTGGCAATCTAGTATGCCAATCTACCTCCTCCCATCAGTCAATGTGTTGCCCAAATTCATTCATCTATGTCATGAAAACTATGACCCCACTCAGAGAGAAATTCTCAATCCAAATTGGTCTGTGCTGTTCTATATCACTCCTCAATCCATAAATGAAATGTTGAACTTTGAGCCACCTCATCCTCTGGTTCCCCTTACAATGAAACTTCTGCTTGATCAGGGTGAAAATCTCTCTAGGGCAGAAATATCAAGAGTTAGTCAGTTGTTTATGGATCCACAGTGCCAGTACGATCATCCTCCTCCCTATCATCAGGTCTCATTTAATGAAACAGGCAGGCTCATGGTATATATGATTTCCTACATTCTAGGATGTAAAACAGGAGAATTTGTGGATGAAACTGTATTTCTGCTCTTAACCATATTCACTCCATGACAGCCTCCTGCTGTCATGTATGACTATGCCACCTTCATAGCAAACAAAATACATGAGAAATTCATGACGATGGAGAGAGAAAGAGTGTTTAAATACACCTCCTACATTTACCATCTGCTGTTGTACTATCACTCTGATAGTTTCAAGGTTCCTCTCAGGAGACTAGACTCAAAAGGAGAGAGGAGATTTGTCATCTATTGGACCTCAATTTTCCATGAAGTCCACTATTCTCCATACACCTATTGTGAGTTTATTTACCTATTCATCTACCCAGCCACTTGCCTATTAATGATGACTCCTCCTGGTAGACTCACTGTTGAAATGCAAGGAATCTTGCATCTTTCAAAGGGTTACAGCATTGGTGATTGGTACTTCTACCGAAGTCACATAGTGATCAGAATTTATGGATCTGAGTTTCCCCCCATAAGCTGCCAAGATATGTCCCCATGAGAATTTTTTCCTTGGAGTATTTCAGGCAGTTCAGTAATACAGACTTGACCCATTTCCTTGGGAAAAACAAGAAGACACAGCTTAAAATCAGACATCAATTGGGTCCCTTTGTTTTCAACAAAAGGGAAGAGGGATGGAAGGATGCAGACAATATGCTAAGGCAAGAGCTCACGTTGAAACAAAGCTTCTACTGGGCACCATATGACCTTGAACATTTCATAAGCCTTAGAAGAATCAAACACAGGCTTTCAGGATATGTGCACCAACAAATCCCCCACATTGAACAATATGCTAATCAATAGGAATGGGTAGAGGGCACATTAAATGATGAAGAGCTTACTGAAGAAGAAAAATTAGAGAAAGATATAAAAGAAATTGAGAAAACAATTGACGTGGATTATGTTGCATAGGTCACCTTCACACAGCCTCAACCGATTGGAGCAAGCACATCAACTGCTACATCTTCACGGCAGCCAGCTAAAGAAACCATTTTACCTGCAGGGAAAGGCAATGAGATTGAGCACTCAGAACAACAAAGCACAATGGAAGAGCATCCATCCTCATATCAGGAAAAGGGTCAAGAACAAAGCCTTCAACAAAAACAAAGGCACCTGAAATCCCTGTGCTGCAAACTCCTCTTAATGAGGAAAGAGATAAAAAGAGGGACAGAATAGAGGGAACACCCACAGGGGCATCCTCAGATCAGCAAGGGGAAAGAGACAAAGGCTAAACCCCTATGTCGAAGAGGAAATTACAGAAGAAACCATAGGAAATATCAGGGGTGAGGGAACTTCTGAACATGAGATCCCTCCTGTTTTGGAGACATCGGCCACCTCCTTTTAGCAGGAGCAAGAGAGACAACCAGGTGGGAGGTTTCATCCTCCAAACAGCAGACCAGGTAAGGCTAGGATATCAAACGAGCATTCACGGACATCAAAGCTAGAAATGAGGCAATAAGGTTTCAGCTTTACAATTAGTTGATGAGAATGGAACCAAAAAATCAACAGAGATTGATGGCTGCATATGACATGCAAGCAGGGAAGATACACAGCAGCCACAATCAGCTGCAAACTACATCAGAACCAATCTGGAAGTCATGGCAAAAGACATACATCTAATAGACCAGATTGAGTTACATAAGCAGGCTGGAGAAATGGTTTATTCCACATTAGCAGATAAGGCTCTAAGGGCCCATAGATTGCAGAATTCTTTATATAATACTTCCGCCCAGTTAGAGCTGGAAAATGCCTCATCATTGGCGAAGGATAATAGGATAAAATCCTTAGAAGAGATCATTATAGAGCTCGGACATGTTCCCAAAGATCCCAAAGGCACAAAGGCCTTAATCAGAAAAAAGGAGGAAGACATAGTAGCCCTGAGAAAACAAATGAAGCTGTCAGTTACCATACATCCTCAAACTGCAGAAGTGGCGCAACAACAGGAAGTAGAGGATGTGGTTAGCCTGCTTATGAGGATGAACCAAAGGATATTGGACACAAAGAAAGCATTGGAAGAGGCTCAACAAGGGAAATAGCCAAAGTTGGCCCCTCAACCATCCCAAACACCTCCAATAGTTACAGCTCCTCCTACAACAGTGACTACAGCAGCACCTCCCCCAGCCTCAACTTCAGCAGCAAGTGCCTCAACTTCAGCATCAACTACAACAGCAGCATTGCAAGAGGCCAGCTTGAGCATGGAGGCCATGATGAAAGAAATTAAGGCTCTAGAATTACAAATGGCAGAAAATGAAGGAGACTAAGGAAAAGCTAGCCAAGATTGAGGCTAGTTATGATAAATCAAATATGACACTTGCCAAGAAGACCAGGGAAGTAAAGGCCCTAGAGAACAAGATAAAGGCTTTGGAGAAAGACCTCACTCTCCATAAAACCCTGATCGAGATAAAAACAATTTTGTGGAATAGAATTGGCCAAGCTCTTGCTGATCAATAGACAGCAATACAAACCATTTTTTACCAGATAGAATTGATGGCTGTAGCTCAGTATGAAACTCATAAGGCCAGAACATTATTGGTAGATAAGCCTGAGCAAGCCAATCAATTGATTCACTTTTTGAATACTCGTACTCGTGAGCAGCTGGCAGCATTGAACATCTAGAACATGACTGAGACTATTGTAAGAGTCAAGAAGGTGCTGACCATGAGAAATTTTTTCCAAACTATAGAAAGAAAATGCCAAGAAATGCAGACAGAGGTAAATGCCTTTAGACAGATGCTTTCAAATTTGCAAAGCAAAGGTTTACCCAGCCTGGTCACTAGCAGTGGAAGGCTTCTAAAACAGGAACAATATGCAAACAGACTGAGTACCTATGTGCAAAATAAAATAGTAGCATCGTAAAGCAGCATAGAAGAAGCAGTGCCTCCCACAAGGCAGAGTTTATATGATAAAATGGAAGATTTGTTTTACATTGAGCATGAGATAGCACATCTTTTTCCAGTTTGGCCAAATTATTACACATACATTGAAGCTGATGAAATATTATTCAACTTAAGAAAGCATCAACTACCAACAGAGGAATTAAGAAAGCATCAACTACCAACAGAGGAATGGTGGCAAAGCCTGCTGGAGATTCTGAAGTAGTTTTGATTCTCTTCTTATTGATTGTCTGCATAACAACCAAATTGTATAGTATGGCTCTGCTATCAAAAATTCAAATCAACAGTGGATGAAATTAGCACTAAAAGGCATTCAAACAAACCACATAGGTGGCAAATGACAGCACGCCCACGACAACACAGCAGCAAAGCAGTCATCCACCGACTACTAGGGTGAAAGGGTCAACAGCAAACAGGACACCTACAATAGCCAATAAAGCACATTTATTTCCTCAATTTTTTCCACATTAGTTATTATTTTCTGCAAGAGTAGATGGATAAATTTATGTCTAGATATTTCCCTATGGGATATTTTGTAAACTTCTATATATACTTTCTAAAGAAATGTATTATTGTTGGCTCGTGAATATCATTCTAGACTTGCGTTGTATATTTTTGAGAACTCTTCAGAATTAAAATTGTTGGAATGCTTTGCTGGTGAACTGACTCAGTGTGGAATAGATGGCAAAAGAATAGATTGCAGAATTCTAGTGTTAATGCATGGATCAATAAGTCTTCTTAACTCTTTTGTTACTATATTTATCTTTATTTATCATCTAAATAACATGTTCTAAGTTACAGAAAGAAGGATAACTCAGTTTTTACTTCACTATACTTTGTGTTCAATTACTGTAATTTTTAATGTTTTCTACAGGACTAGCATAGGCAAGAATTCTTAAATGCTATTGTCCCCCTCTTTCCTTCACTCTAAATATCATCAAGGAATTCTTAAATGCTCCTTGATAATGTTTATGCAATTTCTCTCTCTTAACCGAATGAAAGATTCTTGTTTGCCTTTCATTTTTTGACTTCATTCCATCTTATTTAAGTTTCAAAATTGTTCTGTGTTTAATTATCCTGCTCTGTAGTATTATCATTGCCAAAGAAACCATGCTTAGAAGTTTATTTAATTGGACTCCATCAACCCAATGGCATGAACTTCTCTCAACTTACTGCCTTGCTCTATTGAATGTCATCTCCCAAACATCAAACAAAAATTGTGTCTTATAAACTAGCCTAAAATATAAACAAACAAAGCTAAATTACAAAGAGAGAGCCCTCTGTAGTTGCAGGTAGGCTAGGACCTGTAGCTAAAAGATTGGTTAGTGGGTACCTCGGTCTTATTCCCTCTAGGAGGCAGTTAACAACCTTGGTTACCTCGGTCGTATTCCCTCTAGGAGGCAGGTAACAACCTCACTGATAACAATAGGTATTTTGAATATTTCTACAAGATTGTGTTTCTTCCTGTAGTGGCCACAAAATCTCCTCAAACTCATAATTGTTTCTTGTTGGAGCCTTCACAATTTTTTCATAATTTAGAAGGAATTTGTTGGTGGTTATGGGGAGGTATTTTGTACTTGTGATAGATGGGAAATAGTGGAAACGTTGGATTGGAGTATGTGAAAAAAGATGGAAAATAAGCGGAAAATTAGCGGTGGTAGATGCTAATGCAGTGAATACTTCTCTTGCTTGTTGGTGAAGAAAATCTTTGATTTATGTATTTTTTCCAAATCTGGGCTATAGAATGTGTCCAGTTAGCCAATATCCCTCAAACAATAGATTGTATTCTCATAAAATGTTTTAAGCATGTTACCATCACCCTTACTCATCTCCCCATAAAAATTCTCAACTAATGGATGGATGAACATTTAGGAAAATGAGAAATAGTTGTAAGTGATGACAACCAATTTCTTGAAAAAAATTTCCTGAATTTTTTTAAACATGTTGCCATCACCCTTATGAATTTCCCCATAAAAGATCTTGGCCACAAATATCGAGAGACATGGGAAATAGATATAGGTGATGGTGGCCAATTTATTAAAAATATAGACACTACAATTTCATAAAATTGTTCAAGCATGCTACCATCACTATTATGAATTTCCCCATAAAGACCTTGATTTTGGTTTATTTACTCATGCCCTTTCTCTTGATATGTGCTTACATATTTTATAGGTTTCTTCAAATGGTAATTGGGATACATTCTATTTGCTCATTAGATTAAGGAGATCAATCAACTCATCTCTTATTTCTCTAAGTATGAGGGTTTTAATGTGTC
The DNA here is from genome assembly GCA_000404065.3 of Pinus taeda. Taxonomy (NCBI): domain Eukaryota; kingdom Viridiplantae; phylum Streptophyta; class Pinopsida; order Pinales; family Pinaceae; genus Pinus; species Pinus taeda. Next base: position 24,364 of record APFE031473633.1, read on the forward strand.
AAATCCAGAATTATGCAAATTTTCCCTTTTAACATTATATAGCAAGAAAGGAAACTAAAAAAATAACCCTACTATATTTGTAGAAACATAAATGACTGAAAATAAACCTACTATATTTTTTCGGAAAGTAAAAGATAATGAATAAAGCTATGCTAATTCTAGTAAAGGAAATCAAATCTTTCAATAAATATGGAGCAATATCATGTCTACTATATGATGAATGATAAATCAACTTATAGCCCAAACAGAATGTTGAAACAACAAACCCTACTAGGTCAAGAATTCTAGGGTATCTCCAAACATCCAAATTCCATCCTTAGGGCTTGATGTATGGAGGTTTTTTGATGTAATCTATGGACAATTATGGGATGCCCTGTTTGGAGGTTTTCTGTTTAAGTTCTCTTAAAAGATTCGCAGCTAATTGTAATGTTGCCTGGTAACTCCTATTCTTATCCGTCTCCATTTCCAAGCTCTCATTGCCATGTCGAGGGAGTTCATTTCCAGTTCTAAGCCCTTCTTCTACATGACTGGACAATGTCTGCTGGGATGCAGGTCCTCCTTCAACTGGTTCAGTTTTCTGCTGTGAAGCAACTAATGATGTAATATTCTGATTATTATTTGGCTGATCATGCCCTCTTGATGTGATTGGAGCCGATGGAGAATCACCCGAGGTAGAAGCCCGAAATTTGTTTGGAAAATGAGATGCTAAGGTGGCAATTAGCTCAGGTGTCAAAGAAATGGCAGCAGGCTGTGTACCTGGTATCTGATTTGCCATTTCTGGAGAAGCAATTTGCTCAGTGTGCATACCATTTAAAGTTGAGACTGATCTTGGCATATTGTCTGTTGCAGATTGAGTTGGATCCTCTTTCATGGGCATTTGGGTGCAGAAAGGAAACTGTTGTCTTTTATCATGAAGCTGTAGAGGATTCGGTGACAGCATTGTAGTCTGCTGCATAGCATTGCCTTGTTGCGGAAACTTGAGCACAACACCAAAAATATGACTTCTGTCAGGTGCCTTGAGAACATGTTCTGAAAAATCGGAGGGAGGCACCAAAAACAACGTTGTGCCATCGAACTCTGCAACACAAGCGCGGTTTTTGGAACTCATGTACTCTAGAAATTCCTGATAAGGTTTGGCGTCTTGGTCTCTTTTAGGCATAAAATAATACAATGCAAAACCACATGACTGGTAAAAGTATTTTGTGAGCATTTCCAGATCTGTCCTCGCAGAGCAATTTAATACTTCAGGACTGCATTCAAGTTAAAATTGCATGTTAAAATTTCCCCACTATTCAACTGCAATTGCAAGTTAAAATTTCCCCACTATTCAAAATCAACCGTCATATCTATACATATGAAAACAAGAAACAATACCTAGACAATTACTCAAATGAAGGGTTGCCAGATTACTTACAATTTAGCTTCAATGCTTTTGCTTACTGAAATGCATCGTGCATTGCACATGGGTAACCCAGATTTAGCAATTGTCCCTTGCCAGCAACAACTTCCATCTCCATAACAGTCTTCCTCGTCGGTTCTAGCAGCGGAACTGGGGGTTAGCAATGGTTCCACGCCAACTGGAAACTGATTATGGCTACCATTTCCATTTGATCCCGGATTTACTGTCTCACCCATATTCTGATTGCCATTCCCTGTATTGACTTGCTGTGAAACCTCCCCATAACTTCGTTGCCAAACGTTGTTGGGCACAAGCCCACTACCGATTTCTGCTGGTATGGACGTGCTAGTACCTGAAGCTCCTGTTATTGGCAAACCTTCATCTATTCTTGCCCTTTTTGATTCCCTTTCTGAAACATTTTCATCCCAAGCATCAATTGGTAGATGCTTAACAGGGCCAGATTTACGCCAATTGGCAGGCGCAGAACTATTTATATCGGCAGGATCAGAAAATTTATGAAACGTGAACGCTGATGTTGGCAAAGGAACATTTCTGAGGGTTTCAGTTCCATGGAGATTTCTATGTGAAGGAGTAGTGGAACCAATGACCTGGGGTGGCTTACTCCAATTACCAGGCCCAGAACTATTTATATTGACTGGATCAGAAAATTTCTGAAACGTGAAACCTGATGTTGGTGTTGGTGTTGGCAAAGAAACATTTCTTAGGGTTTCAGTTCCATGCTGATTTGCTTGAGAACGATTAGTGGTATTAATGACTTGGGTTGGTTTACTCCAATTACCAGGAACAGAACTAGTTATATTGACTGGATCAGAAAATTGATGAAACATCGGCGCTGGTGTTGGCAGAGAAACATTTCGGAGGGTTTCGGTCCCATGAAGATTTTCTTGTAGAGGATAAGTGGAAGCAGGGGGTGATTTATTCCAGTTACCAGGCCCAAAACTATTTATGTTGACAGGATCAGAAAATTTATGAAACATTGGCGCTGATGTGGTAAAATCAACGTTTTCTAGTGTTTCAGTTCCATGCAGACTTGTTTGTGGAGGATTAGTGGAAACAATGACCTGGGTTGATTTACTACAATTAGCAGGACCAGAACTATCTATATTGACAGGACCAGGAAACTGGTGAAACATCGGCGCTGGTATAGAAAAAGAAGCATTTCCGTGGGTTTGAGTTCCATGCAGATTTCTTTGTGGAGGTTTAGTAGAAGGAATGACTGGGGGTGATTTACTCCAATTACCACCACTGGAATTATTGATGTTGACAGTACCAGAAAATTTGTGGAACGTCGGCACTGGTGCTGACAAAGAAACATTTCTTAGGGGTTCAGTTCCATGCAAATTTGGCCATTGAGAATTAGTGGGATCAATGACCGAGCGCGATTTACTCCAATTACCAGGCCCAGAACTATTTATATTGACACGTTCAGGAAATTTGTCAAACGTGGGCCCTGGTGTTGGCAAAGAAACCCTTGTTAGGGTTTGTGTTGCATGGAGATTTCCTTGCGGAAGAAAAGTGGGACGAATGGCGCGTACCTGCCCAAACCCTTGAACAGAACCAAACTGTGATCCACTGGGACCAATGGCACCTAACGGCCCAAACCCTTGAACAGAACCAAACTGTGATCCACTGCCAGATGGAGATGGGCCTCCACGTGCACGTGGAAGGGATGGAGACATAAAACTGGAATTAACTTTATGATCAGCTGCAGGCCCATTCTCACCATTTGAATAAAGAACTTCAAACGTAGGCATTGGTGTTGGTTTACTCCAATTGCCGGGCCCAGAACTATTTACATTAACACGATCAGGAGATTTGTGAAACGTCGGCGCTGGTGCTGGCAAGGAAACCCTTGTTAGGGTTTCAGTTCCATGCAGATTTCTTTGTGGAGGAAAAGTGGGACCAATGGTGCTTACCCGCCCAAACCCTTGACCAGAACCAAACTGTGATCCACTACCAGATGGAGATGGACCTTCACGTGGAAGGGATGGAGACATAACTTTATGATCAGCTACAGGCTCATTCTTACCATTTGAATAAAGAACTTGTATCCGAGGGTCATCAAAAAGCCTTCCTTGGATGCCATCTTTTGTGCGCCTGGCTTCTTCTGCACTTCGAAATTCAACTAATGCATGGTGCGTTGTTGGAAAAATTCTGATCGACTCTATCTCGCCTAAAAGAATCAGAGCATTGTAAAGCCTTTGCTCATGGATTGGAATACAAGGAGGAAACCCTATCCATAAAAATTTTGTTGCAGCACTGCTCTGTGCTTCGTTTGAATTTTTGACAATTGACATGGCTTCCGTTCTTCTGGTATTGAAGAGCTGATGATTGCAACAATCAACTGAATAATATAGTATTCTTCTGGTATTGAAGAGCTGATGATCGCAACAATCCACTGAATAATATAGTAGAAGGTATATATATAGTAGAGCCATAAGGCATTCCCAAATGGTTTCAACGTTGGGCACATGTCGGCTCGAAAGAAAACTAACTTCATAAATTAATTTTGTTGACTCTTCCAGCAAGGGACCAGATATATTTGAATACCCCACTTTAAGCTAAGCAAGGGACCAGAGTGATGATGTTAGTTAAACCACACAAGGATCTCATTAGATAAACCAGGGGACATAAAGATAACGTTATGATTATTATATGATTATTATGTCCAAGTGTAACTTGTAATGTTAAGTAGTGTAAATATATTGATTTGGTGAAAATAAAATAAAATAAAATAAAAACAAATAATTTTTTATTAATTTTGTTGAGTAAGTATATATATATGTTTGTTAGTAGTTAAAATAAATGTTGAAATTAGAAAATAAAAATAAAATGTTTTAGTCAAATAAAATAAATTAAAAATAAAAAATAATAATATTTCATCAAAATAAAATAAAATAATAATAATATTATGTACTATTTTTTACATTATTATTATTATTTTTTTTTTGTTGAGTATTTAAAATAAAATTGAAATAGGAATATAAATAATCATAAGTTAAAATATAAATAATAAATTGAAATAACCCTATATTAAAATAAAAATCTAAGTTATTATTTTTTTAATTAATTTATGTGAGTTAGTTAAAGTAAACCTGACTTGGTCAAGTGAGGGTAGTTTTTGAGCTCTCAGAACCCATGGTATTTCCCATGGTATTCATGTAAGATAGATCTAAGCTAGAGTTAAGATAGATCTAAGTTGGTGTTAAGTTAGGGTCGTAAAAATCCATTCTATTTATCAAGAAAGTTGTAACTAGCGCATGAGTGAGGGAGAAAAATCAACACTAATTCTAACATCTTGTTAAAAATGAGATAGACGACTAGAATTAAGATAACGAAACAATATTTTAATGATTATAAAGATCATTTAATTTAAACGACACAAATAGGAATTTAACACACACACAGATATAACCTTCTTCCAGAATGGAGGCATCCCTTCTAGAAAAGGGCTATGGTTGGCTCACATAATAAAGAAACATATCCTAACCATAACACAATAAAGTATATTAATTGGGTTTAATGAGTGTAATAATGTACAACCCAAGTCAGCACATAAGGGCTCAACTAATGGAATGTGGCCATAATCTTCTTTAAGAGGAAGTTATGGTTGGTCCATATAATGAAGACAATATTCTAAGCCTAATACAATAAAATATAATTAGTGGGTTTAACAAGTGTAAACATACCAACTCACAAGATTTATGAGGGATTCCCCTAATGGCATGTGGTCATAAGTGAAGATTAGTAAAAATATTTCAAACACAAAGCAATAATAAATATTTATTGGAAGTTAGTTTTCATGGATCAGAAATTCAGGGGAATCATCACCATTCTATGTGATGTGCATGCTTTTATTTCTCACTCTCTTGCAATGCTAGTAGGATATGAAAGACTAGGTAAGCATGGACTTTCTAATGAGATTTTTTTGACATGAAACCTTGGGTTGGTGTCAACTACAAAATTAAAAGTCTAAAAAACAAGAGCAATGCATGATATTCCCATTGAGGGAGAATTTCTCTATAATGATATGTGGGGAATTTATTTCTAATGGTATCATGTTAACAAAGACATGCCATGTGGATGGAGTTTGTGTTATCACAATTACAACTCAAGGTTTAACTAAGGAGCACTATCATATAACATGATTGCTTTTAAATCTTAAAGATTGCGTTGTATGTAAAGAATAATACTGTGTGTGTGTTTGTGTGTGCGTGCATGTTTGATGTTAAGATCACTAAAATTTTGGTTTGAAGGGCCATGATAAGAATTGGAATGATAAGTTTATGTTGTGATGATCAATGAATTGATTTCCCTAGTTCATATGATAAAAATAACAATTAATATCTATTGAGACCATAATTAGTCCACTCGACCTTAAAAAAGGTAATGATTACTTAGATTCCTTTAGAGTCTAAAAAAAAATAAGAGAAGAATTCCAAGATTACCATAGTGTTGATGAATAAGGAGGTTAGGAAAGTCACTATTATAAAACATATTTTGAATTGAGTTCTAAATTGTGTGGTTGTAGGGCATTGTAGGAGAAAGTGTATTTTGTCTTCAACCCTCTTAATCTCATAAAGATGATAGATTCTTGCATCCCATGGCGTTTTGAGAATTTTGTGCTAACTATAGGAATTCAATAATTATACCTTGTAATGGGATAATAAGTGGCATGCTTATTATTGTTCAAGGAAATTTAATGATGGTGATGGTTACAAGGTTCATGCAAGAGTTGTGTCATGATGAAGTGCATGGAGTCATGGAGAAAATGATTATCATAATGTCTTCATGATAGCTCATTTGAATTAAAACAAATTTGGTCCAAAAACAAGTCTACTAAGGAATTATAAAATAACTTCTAGATCATATCTAGATTGGATCGTTATATTATTTCTCACATATCTCAATGCTTAGAGTAGAAAAAATGGAGGAATAAACTCATAAGACCATTTTTACTAGTGGGATCCAATTTGGAAAATTAAGGTTTAATCAAAAGAAGTTTGAGGAATTAAATAACATTTTTTGCGTTATAACATTTCTGCTTAAGTGTAACACCTTCTAATGTTGTTCTTCAATAGATACCTTTTCAATGAATCTAGAATATCGTCAGTCAAATCATTATGCAAAATTTATTCCACCCAGAAGTTAACCTTCTTGACAACCATGATTCGAGAGGATGTCATGTCAACTCCCATTATTCATGGAAAAGGGGCTATACATGTGATAATGATGAATAAGATTTTATAAGATTCAACATTGTAACAATAGTTAAGGGTCTACAAAGTCAAACTAACCACTATCATGCTATCGCATGGTATTATAACTAGACAACTAGGAGGAAAAGAACTTCCATTCTATTTGAGTACATTTTATTCCATAAATAAGTTGAGTTGGCAAGAGTAGATAGGGAGAGAAGAAACAAAGATGGTTTGTCCATTGTAGTAGCCCACAGGCCATAGGTTTCACTTCTTTATACTTGCATCCATTTCCTTTCAAAGAAATAGAGTGAAGCGATCTTACCTTCTAGTTGGGTTTCTCCCCAAATGGTTTCCTAGGTTATATCTTACATTAATTTATGGTTTGTGAGTTTTATTTCATTATGCTCCAGTTTTTTCATATTTTATGTATTGTATGGGTAAGCATAACATAATAATGAATAAATCCATAAATATAAGGAGAAATCAACCCTTATAGTGTATTATTGAAGTACAATAAAAATTTATTACTAAAGTCAATTTGGGCTACCTTGGGTGGTTGGGGGGAACTATTATTACTCTCCCCTCCTATGTTCAAATCCTAGTTAGTGATATGATAAGCTTTAATGCCTTGATGAATATTATTGTAATGACTTAGAATCTAAGAAACATACTATTAAATTAGTATAATTGTAAGTTGGCCTAAGATCAACAACCCATTCTTGGCTTTCAACTAGAATCAATTTAAAAAAAAAATGAAAAATAAAAAATACATCATTAATATATAATAAAAAATAAACATATATATATATATATCCCTATTAATAATTTATTATATAATTAGTTATATAATATAATAATAATAATAATAATATAAATATATAAATGGAAGTTTATTAATAAAGAAATATATATATACTATATATATATATATATAAATTCCTATTAATAAATTATTTAATAATTTATTTTATATAATATACTTAATAGTAATAATTTATAATGGAAGTATAATAAGGAAATAAGGAATAAAAATGACACTTAAAAAATTGCTATATTTAGTATTTTTAAAGATATTCCCTTAACTTGGAGTAATCTAATCACGTTTTCAACTAAAAATGAGGTATATATACAATTAATATAGTGTCAAATATAAATATAATATATTAAATAGCTTTTAATTTTTTTATATCCAATTGAATGATAATTGATATAGTAAATAGCTTTTACTTTTTGTTATCCAATTGAATTATTATCATTCAATGAATTTTTTAAATTATATTGGTTATTAAATTTTTATCTCAACACGCATAAATTTTTTCATATGGTTTATTTTAATTTTAAATTTACTTTTGTAATATTTTGATAAGTTTGAAGATAAATTATTTACATATGTAAATGCCATATTATTGGAATATGACATGTAATTATGATTTTATGTATTTGATGTAAAGAAGTAAATATATTTATTATCGTTATTCTTGAGGCATGAGTTTCATGTTAAGGCAAATTTATTTTTAGGTCAAGCACTCATTGAGTATTTCTAGGGCTTGTCATTGAGTTTACAAGTCAATTGAGTCATTGACATGTATTGAAGACCCATTTGGCCATGTTACATATTGAAAATAAAATTTATTTGAGTCAAAATACCCTCCAATACCTTGTCAAGATGAAAAGGTCAAGTCAACCTATGTGAAGGGACAAGTCCGCCTAAAGATAGCAATTCATACCCTTTAAAAGCCTATAAATAAGAAGGAACTCAATCTCATTTGGATACACACACAAGAAAATTATATCTCCAAAATATAAAAGCTAGAAAAGGATGAAAAAGAAGAAGAAGAGAAAGATCGAAGTTTTGGGCCTCTCTCTCTCTCTCGTGTTAGGTTTTCTATAGTTGTTGGGCTAGTCGAAGTGCTGGAAAATTGTTGTGTAGAAATTTGATGATAGAATTGCAACTGCTCAAGAAATTTAATCTAAAACCAAGAGAAACGATATGATTCTACTCTACCGATTTGTGGAAATTAATTCACAATTTAGAACAATAATCTCACACATGCAATAAGAAATAAGACACATGCACAATATTTTTTCTAGGGGAACGCAACTGGGAAAAACCCCTCAGTCCTCTTTACATTAATCAAATGAATATAGATGTATTACAAATTCTTTCCTGCACTAAGCACAACTTGCAAGTGAATAAAATTTCTCTTTGCTCAATGAGAAGTTTTTACCTAGAAATTGTTAATTTCTTCTTCTACTTAAGCCCCTATTTCCTTGTACAATTCCTGAAGAATTAGCCCCTATTTTTAGAATTTTCCTCAAATTGATTGTGCAATTCCCAAGGTTTGATCATTTGATTGCATGTAATAGTTTTACACTTGAACTAGCTTACAATTGCTTGTTACACTACCTTGGAATCTCCACCATAGCTAAGAACTCAAATTATTTGCATGCACTAGCTATTTTAGAATGATTAATTAGTTAACTAGATGATCACTGAGTTAGACAGTTAACCCATTGCACAACTGACCTTCCACTAGCTCCTCCAATTGTTAGAACTAGTTTAACTGAACACAATAGGATATAACTAAATTGGATTACGAAAATTTAGCAATCACACATTCTTAATTAAATTCCAATCCCTCTAACTCAAATTTACTGAGCTAACTATGTGACATGATCCATGTTACACAAGTTAATTGTATCCAATTCGTCTACTAATGTGGAAGTTCAAATTTTCTCAATTTGATGAAGGTAAAGTCAAATTAAGAATTTCTTGTTGCACTTCTCAACACTCCCTCTTAGTAAGAAAGAGATTATCAACCACGCTTATCTTGCACCTATGGAATTCAAACTTCCCTCTTGAAAAAGCCTTTGTCAAGATGTCAACATCTTGTTCCTCTATCGGAATGTATTGTAGCAACATTATCCTCATTTGCACACAATCCCGTAAACGATGATACCAGATATCTATATGCTTGGATCAATCATGAAATACCAAATTCTCAGAGAGATTAATACAACTTTGATTATCAAAATAGACCAGAGTTAAATCCATCATCTGACCAAACAGTCCCATAAGTATCTTTCTCATTCAGATTTCCTCACATGATACTTGACTTACAGACATGTATTTTTCTTCTGCTGAGTTGAGCACCATAGATCTTTGCTTCTTGTTGTACCGGGAAAGCCGCGGACACAATAGTAAAAATTCCACCTGATATACTCTTTTGTTCACATGGACACCCTAGCCAATTTGCATCTGTGAAGCCACATAGCTTCACTCTACTGATCTGTAGAAGTTAATTCACAAATTCAAAAAAAGCCTCAAACATGCGATAAGAAATAACACACATGCACAATAGTTTTTCTAGGGGAACCCAATTGGAAATAACCACTCAAGCCTCTTTACATTAATCATGTGAATATAGATGTATTACAAATTCTTTCCTACACTAAGCACAACCTGCAAGTGAATAACCTACCTCTTTTCTCAATGAGAAGATCTAACCCAGAGTTTCTCAATTTATGCCTCTACTTGAGTCCCTATTTCCTTTCGTAATTCCTAAAGAATTAATCCCTATTTTTTAGGAATTTTTCTCCAATTGATTGTGCAATTCCCAAGATTTTATCATTTGAATGCATGGAACATCTGTACACTTGAACTGATCTACAACTTCTCGTTACACTGCCTTGGAATATCCATCACAACTGGGAACTTGAATTCTCTGCATGCATTAGCTATTTTAAGCTGATTTATAAGTTAACTAGATGATCACTAAGTTATATTGTGGTCCCATTGCTCAATTGGCCTTTTACTAGTTCCTCCAACTGTTAGAACTAGTTTAACTGAACACAACTGGATATAACTTAACTATATTACCAAAATTTAGCAATCACACATGATTAATTGAAATCTAAGCCTTCTAACTCGAATTTACAGAGTTAACTCAGTGACAAGATCCATATCACACAATTTAAATGCATCCAAGTTGGCTGTTGACGTGGAAATTCAAATTATCTCAATTTGAGCAAGGCAAAGTCAAATTGAGACTTTCTTGTTGTACTTCTCAACATGTTTGCCATCTCGAGGGGCTAGAAAGTTGCTGGAAAAGTCAAAGTTCTAGAAAGTTACTAGGAAAGTCGAAGTGTTGGAAAGTTGTTCGACAATTTGAAGCGTTGGAAAGTGGTTGGGAAATTTGAAGTGCTGGAAACTTGTTGGGCTAGTCAAAGTGCTAGAAAATTATTGGAAAGGTTATAACTGTAGAAGAATTTATTAGTTCAAAGTTGTAGAAGAACTTATTGGGTTGATGTTGTAGAAGAATCTATTGGGTCAAAGTTGCACAAGGATCTATTGGGTTGAAGTTGCATAAGAAAATGTTGGGTCAAAGTAGTAGAATAATTTGTTGGAGGTAAAAATTGCAAAAGTTGCTAGAAGAAAAGGGTTGACTTGGTCTTGGATAAGGGTCATAGGTGTTGGAATTCATCAATTGAAGTTCTATAATAAGAGAAGAATTCTTGTGGTTTTTCCTCTTAAGTGGACAATTTTGGCCCTAACTGATTTCCTACATCTTGTGTCCTCTCGTCTCATTGTTATATATGGTTTGTTAGCTATTTGATGATAAGAACACAATAATAATCAATTTGAAGAAGAATCTATTCAAGATAAGTAAAAATACATCATAAGCAATTATCAAAGTAAGAGAAATCACCTAACGTAGCTGCCCTAGATTTTTCACATGTAATTAGAGCTAAAGTGATAAGATAAGGAAATAAAACTTGAAGAAGGACCATCAAAATAAGTATTTATAAAGGGAAGACATCAAACCATCAATAAGGATACTTAAGGTTCGATGCACAAGAAAATCATCTGGGAATCATCAAGAAGGACTAACCCTCTCATCATTTTGAAGGAAGTAACTACAAAGTATCAAAGAAGACCTCAAAACCATATCTCATTAGGTTTTCTACACTTGAATAATTCTTGGGAACCTCGAACAATAATAATCTCAAGGATAAGAAGACCTCAAGGACCTTACCTCAACTCAAATAAGTACCACATTTTGAATCATCTTGAAGTCTATACATTCAGGGGAAGTAGGAAGAAGAATTTCCATCGTCATCAAGGAATCAAGGTGATCTCCCTCCCTTTGATTCAAGGATCACTTTCAAAGAATACTTGAAGGAAGGAATCTTCATCAAGAAAACATATTCCATTGTCAACATCATCAAGAAAAGCATCAATTTGAAGATTTCATCATCTAGGAGTATCTTCACTTGAGAAGTAAGTACCTCTAAATTTATGTCTGAATCTTCCATAAAAAATGACTTCATTTTGCAAGGAAAGCAACAAATTGATTGGGTCATCAAACTTTCTTGCATGGTAGAAGAGGATGGATTTCATCCTCAAAGAAAATGAAGTCATTGGACATGTTAAGGGTTTAATTGTCTAACCACCAAAGGAATAAGCTCAAGCTCTAGCGAAGTATATGAAGGGGGAAATAAGGGCTTAAAAAATATGTATAGAATCAATCAAGTATTCTCTCGTCCATTATGTATAAAAATTGGAGAATTCAAAATATATCTATGACACATTGTTAGAAGTTTTCTTCATAAGCATCGCAGGAGAAGTGATATCATTAAGAACCAATCTCTACAAGATGAAGATATCAAAGGAAGAAGGAATGGCCTCATACTTTACGAGGGTGTCAGAAATACAAGACAAACTCCAAGAGTCAGGGAATATAATTTTTTATAAAGAAATTACCACCTTAGTGCTTAATTCACTACCTAATGAATGTGGAAATTTTATATCAAGTATTTATGTAAATAAGGAAGCCACCCCATTCAGTGAACTTTGGTCATTATGTAATATCGAAGAAACCAGGTTGAAGGAAAAATGTGACGTGGGACCAATCAAGCAAGTTCAAGCATTTATTTCCATGGCCAAGAGAAAAGGAAAATTTGGTAAAAAGAAGAAGATCAATATGTCAAAGATCCAATGTTATGTTTTTCATGAATATGGGCACTACAAGAGAAATCTTCCTAAACTCAAGAAGGACAACAACAAAAGAGGAAGGGATGAATCCCATGTCACTAAAGAAGTGGGAGAAGCTAAAAACAAGAAATTAAAGAAGGAGGAAGTGAAAGATATCTACTATGACTAAGATAATCTCCTTCACTATGTTCTTTTGAATTTTTGTGGAAGATAGCTATCAAGATAAGAAACATTGCTAGTACAATATGATGCATTAGGAGATGACATCATATTAAAAGCATAAAATTAAAGAAAGAGCTCATGACATCATTGTAAAAGCTTGGAAGGATAGTTGAAGTTCAAGTCTACATGGTTATAGCGGACATCATAGAAAGGAAGTAGCTCTTGCTAACCTCATTGAAAGCATAAGTAGTCCTTATGGGTAGAAAAAAATCACCTAAAGGATAGAAAGAGTTCATCATGCATCATCATCAGGAATGAGCATTTTTAGGATGAGGATAATCAAGATGCTTCATGGGAATCTTCATTAGAAGGGTCACCTCTCTTGGAATAAGCAAGTGTCTCATTGAGAATTCAATCTTATATGGTATGATAACATAAGGAATACAACATGTGAAAATGGTTGAAGTACTTTCAATTAAGGAAAGGAAGTTGTAGAAGGAAATCTATATGACCAAAAGGAGAAAAGAGGTATGTATGTATTTGATAGGTTAATTCATGTCATCATATAGTTGCAGATAGTATGGTGTTGTAGTAGCTGGAACACCCTTCAAAATTTTGGCCTGCATCCAAATTTTGGAGCCTTCCTTGGTTTTTCCACTGATGGTTGCAAACACTCGGGCTCATTCCATGAGCGCTTGTAGTGTAATTTACACCCTTTTGCTTCTTCGACCAACGATAGTCTTTTGGCATGTTGATTGATTTTCCATTTTTGTGGTCTTGTTTTGGATATTTTCAAGGTTGATATTTGTGTTCATGAGTCTTCTTCGCTTTGTGAACCTCATTCGTACTCACACACAAAGTTGTAAGCATTGTCATGCAAGTGTCTTCACGATCATTTGGAGGTCTATCTCACTGAGCACATATTTTTCTTAGTGGTTCTTGGTGTCCTGTTGTCGATTCATGCTAATTGTTTGATCAAAATTTCACATCTACACAAGTTCAATTGCTCTTGCACTTAGTCATTTTTGCTGAAAATCTATCAACTAGACAAACTCCTTCAATTAGACCCTGACTAAGCTACACTCCATAGTCTCAAGTCTTAGTGACCCTACTCTGCTACCTAGAATTGCACAATGCTCGATGTTGTACTCTTGGGAAATGAAACTATGCAATATTAGAAGTGAGAAAGCTGACTATCTCACAAAATTCTTAGAATTTGTCTCCACATCCAATCCACTCTTTACTTCCCACAACAACAATTATCAAGCGTCCCTTTGATAAACTAGGCATCTACGTTGCACTATGACCCAAGGCTACTCTACTCTCTAGAATTGTGTATACATGCCTAGCTTCCTGCCTTGCACTCCCTGTAGAAATTGTGAAGTCATGCTGAGTTAGGCCTCCTACTGGCTTGCTCTGTACTGTCCCTGAAAATTGAGCAGATTTGGTTGGTACACCTACTGCTACCCCACTCTACATTATTTCTAGAAATTCACAGATATGACGAGCAGCTCCCTGTAGCCTTACATTCCCTCCTCTGGAAAATTGTGAAGACTTTCCTGCCAATGTCTCTTGCTTCTCAGCTCTATCTCCCTCAAAAAATTTGCACAAATTCTCAGCTAGACCTTGAGTGGCCTACCCATTCCTCACCTTGAAAAATGCATAGGACTATCCAATGGTTCCCATGGACACCCTGCCATGTCTTCCTCCAAGAAATTACATAGTTCTGTCTAGCTGGGTTCAACCTTGTAGCTGTCACTATTGTCCCTGATTGTGCAATTTTTCCTCCTAGTGACCTCTGTGCAGGTTTTCCTGACAGTAATATGGATCCTCTCATCTTGGCCCCAGTTATGCTCTGCACAGTTTCAGTTAGACCCGAAACTGAAAACAATGCATGATGCTAGACTAGGAGATTTATGGATTTGATGTCATCCTGTCATGAGTGTATTGTAGGAACAGGTACATTGATCGAGCATGGCACGACGAAGAACAGGATGAAGAAGCACAAGCTAGAAGACTTTCTCATGACTGAATGAAGGTATCAAGCACATGGAGTAGTAAGCGAAAGGGATATATGTTTTTGAACCTTCAACCAAAGACCAAGACCATCGAATACCCAAAAAACACTTTTCCATGTGGAAATGAAGACACAACACACCGAGGGAACATCTATCACTCAATAGAATGAAAGATCAACATGGACACCACACTTAGCCAGTACATGTTAGCAGTGTCATGTCAGGTTGTGTCATGTGTTGTCTCAACCACATCACTACTATAGGTCATACTTGTTCTAATAAAATGTAATGCAAGTTGAACGTCCAAGAGATGCACATATGAAGTTGAAGAGTCACATGAATTTGAAAAGTCATAGGAAGTTTAATGGTCATGAGGGAAGTCCAAGAGTCACAAGCATTGAGCATCACCCTTGGCTATATATTACCCCCTTATTGTATGAGCAATGGACTTTTCATCTTGGCTCCTCCCATGTAGCCTTGAGAGTTTGTAGCATTTTCTTTGAGGAGCAAGGAGTGGCTCCAATGTCCCACTATTGTGCCTAGTGATGTATGGTGTACAGATGTATCTTGGAACTTTTCCCTAATTTAGAAGCCCGCCTCAAGATACCACATTTTCACGCATGTTTTGTATCTATTTGTAAAACTAATCTTTAAATGTTTGTAATGCATGTTTGCTTAACTTGTACTAAAATGGTTGAACTACTTCAATTATTTTAGTACTTATATTGATGAATATGTGCTTTATTGTTTGTCACTATTATCTCGTCTATGTGGACTACTCCACTGTACATTAGACAAAACATTTTGTTTTCCTTAGTTATAATGACCATCACCCCTGTATGGACTACTCTGTTGGATGGTGTATGTGTTTTCCCTTACACTTTGGTTTTAACGACTGCTGCATCTGTTGTTGACTATTCTACTTCTTTGGACAGACCCTTGTTGTTTTTACATGTGTCTCTCCCTGGGTGGTACTACTACCTCTCATCTAAAGGCTCACTTTTACCCTCTCCCTTATAGTAAGAGAACTCAAACACAAAGTTACATTACACACTCACTAGGCATACTCACCTCGCTTTCTTGAAGTTACAAGAATAACACTCTCAAGTGCTAAACCACTGAGCCATCATATCGGCTGGGATTCCTACATGAAACTATGTGAGCTCTAGTTGGAACTTCATACCAGGGAGATCCCTTGAATGTTGGCGAGTCCAACACCATCAACATTTCTGGCGCTAGAAAGATGACCTCCAATAGCTTATGGTTGAATGCCCTTTCGACCCCACTTATCTATCATTTGGTTAAGGTAGTAACATGAAAACTCTCTCTCTCATGCACAAATATGAAGTTGGTTACTCCTCACCACCCACGCCTGAACATGAAATTTCATATCATCACATATGTGTTGTCTATTCCATCAGCCGTCAATTTTCTAAAGCTATTGGACTGATTCCAGGAGTACACACTCTTCCCTCTTCACAAAGGAAGCAAAACACTACACCCATAGGAGTGGTAGTCTCATATGTTGAAGAAGTTATCCTTGACACTCTTGAAGAGCTGGCAGAAGTTGTTGAGAAAGAAGATGAACCTCCTATTTTCTTGGAAGGATAATAAGTTAACAACTTACTCTTAAGCTCAGTTTTTGGTGGAGGCAATGAAGGGGAAGGGAGTGGAGGAGGTAGAGGCGAAGATGACCCAACAGATTTACATCTTGAACCATCAAATTTAGAAGAAGAGGAGGAGGGAGGAGAAGAGGACAATATGGTTGATACAAATAAGGAATGAATGACACGGGGTCTATTGGCACTCCCGGGTGTCTTTCACAAGATGCGAAGTCATGTAGAGAAATTATTAACAAAGTATGATCCTGACAGAGTAGTGATGGTGGAAGACCATTTAGTCATGTTCTAACAACATCTGCAGAGACTCGAGGTATGTTGTAACTATGTTGCATGTAGACTATTTCTATGTACCTTGGATGGAACAACAGCTGTATGGTACCATAGCCTTCTTGTCAACTCTGTTCAAAACTGGGGGATGTTCAAGGGAATTCTCCTTGAGAAGTTTGTTGATGAAAAAACCCCCACCATGTTGTTGAAAGAGTTGGCTATTCTCAAGATGGAGTAGAAAGAAAAGTGAAAGAATTTAACCAAAGGTTTCACCTTATCTTGAACAAGTTCACTACCGACACCAAACCTCACAACTTTGTCACATTTGACTACTACAGGTCTTCACTACCAACCAGCATTGCATAGTTCATCAAGCGAGCTAAGAAACCAACACTTTTAGAAAATTGCTTAGAGGTAATCGATGTGGAGAATACTTGCACACTATTGGAGTCATTGTAGATGACAAACCAACTAACAACTCCAAAGATAGGGGCAGGAGGTCTCAGACTACTATGAGTAAGGTAAAAGAAAAGGAAGCAAGTGAAATTGAGAACCTTACTCGTCTCGTTAAGTCATTGACAACCGAAGTGTCCAAACTCAAGAAATAGATGATCGAGACATCTGTGAGCAGCAGTCCTTTCATAATTTCACAAAATAAGAATGTGACATTAGGCATAAACAATAGTCACTTGACTAAATATGTGCAGAACTCTAACGTTTTGATCCACCTGGATGAGATTGCAATGGATCACTTCTGCACGATCCACAAAGACAGACTTTCAGAAAATACTTGTCTAGAATGGAATTGTTTAATGAGCACCATGGCTACAAGGTTGACTGATCATTTTGAAGATAGTGAGAAGGTTTAGCCTAAGGATGAAGATGAAGAGGTAGTTGCTGCATCTGATGAAGCTCCAAGTGTTGGGCATGTGATCAACATGTATTAATGTCTTAAAGTTGTCTAGAAGAAAACAAACACTGAGAAGGAACCTTCGAGTGATTGTCTCGCCCCAAAGTAGAACAATCGATATAGTTTGAGGAGTTAAGTGGACCCAACTGTTTTTGAGATCCTGAGAGAAAAGGTAATAGAACATATGCTCAAAATAGTGGATCCATTGGTCATCTCGATACATAAAACAAAAGTCAAGTTCGGGAAGACAACTATAACCAAAAGTATGTCAGTGAGCAGCAAAGACAAAAGCAGCCCACCGAACAACATGAGCACAAGTCTACCCATGAACAACTCGATGAACCTTCCTGCTCTTGATTACAATGTTGTTGAAGATATGAAAAAGACCCCTGTGAACATCTCTCTTTATGAGTTAACCAAGCTCATAGGTTAGTGGGATATTATTTTGGGTGCACTGGGGAAAACCTCCATAAATAATGTTTCCTCTTCCAGCAAGGGATCAAGAAATTCTCCCAGATCACTCACATCTAATATGCTCAATTTTCTTCACATGGAATAAGAGAACTCACTCTACTCGCCATTTTTTTATCATTTGAAATATTCAACTTCAATGTCCACAACTTGTTTGTTGATTCTAGTACATTAATCAATTCCATGCCACTTTCCATCACCAAAAAGATCAATGCACAATGGAGAAGTACAACTATGCAGATCATCCAACTTTACCAAACATGTGTACCAACTATTGGTAAACTTCGAAATGTGATCATCTGGTTATCGTCTGATGAGTGAGTTCATCTTTGCATCAACATTGTGATTGTGGACATCCTGTAAGCATATGGCTTATTTCTCAGTAGAGGCTAGTTCAACAAGTTGCAAGGATACTTTTCTATAGACTGGCCACACTTATGGCTTTCGTACAAGGGAAAAAGCAACCAAATCTAGTTGTTGTCAGAGAGATATATGAAACATAACATTACTTCCTTGGATGGTCAAAATGAACTGTTCACTTTCACATAAATTTTGTTCAACAATTTCTTACTGGAAACATAGCTGGGGTTTTATCATGCACAACCAAGGCCCACCCCACTAGACACATAGTTGGGTCTCATTCCTTACCCAACTGATAGAAATGAAACCTGTACAAAATAGTAGTAGTAGTACTAGTGTGGCAAGCGATCCTTGTACAAACAACTTGTGGACCTTGTATTTCTACGGATCCAAAACACAGGATGGCTCTAGAGCTAGGTGTGTTTTGATAGACCCAAGGCAAAGGAAGTACTTAGTCTCAAGCTGCTTGAAGTTCGAATGCACAAATAATACTTCTGAATATGAAGCACTCATTTTGAGTTTATAGAAAGCCATCAGCCTCAATATTATTGTGTTGAAACTGGTAGGTGATTCAGAGAATGTGTTATGTCAGGTATGTAACACCATGTACTGTGTTTCAACTCATCTTAAGAGTTACCAACAACAGGTATGACATCTTATCTCTAATTTCTAAGCTTTCAATATCATCTTTGTACCAAGAATGTGTAAGCAGGTTCAAAATTCTCTAGCAAATTTAGTTGCTAGGATGACACCACTTAGGAACATATTTTCTGTTGAGATTTTGCATAAGCCATACATCCCTAACAAAATCACTAATTTATGCTTTTTTGGTGATGATGAACAGATACTGCACTTGATGGCCAAAGCTGATGTCTTCAAGGATGCAACAATAAGTGAAAATGTGCACGAGCAGTCACTGCAAGACACAGTTGATGAAAGTAAAGGCAACCTCATCCCCAAGGGTGTGGTTTCACTCAAGAAGCTATATGACTTGCAGAACTGCTTCAAGGAACTCATGAACACTAAAACCCACAGTTCCACGTTGATGCATAAATAGATTAGTCTAGGAATTGAAGACCTAACTTGGCAGTAAGTTCAAACATCATTTAGTTTCATAAATGTTTAGTATGGTCTGTAATGATAGCTTATGGAACACCAAATCTAGCAATAACATGGTTGGAAAAATGTAGTTATTTCACCATTATTGTTGTATGTAGGCGTTAGTTCATCCCATTTGGTAAAATAATCTATAGGCACAAAAATGTATCCATGCCCCTTACTGGGTGAGGCTTATAGGTCATGAAGTTAGTGTAGCATTTCAAAAAGGGTCCAACAACAATAACATTATGCATAGGAGTAGGTGGAGCATGAGCTTTATGATTATAAATATGGCAAGTGTGACACTTTTGGAATGCAAGATGTAATATAGAAACATGGCTGGCCAAAAGTAATTAGATCGCAAAATATTTTAGGTGGTGGCATAGCTAAATATATGTATTCTGCATGCTTCAATGTGAAAATTGTTCAAATATTTATCAACCTCCTCATGAGTGGGGCACCATCTAAATATCATATCAACACCATGACGATAATGAGTGTCACCAAGTATAATGTAATTTCAATATTAGTATTGAATGCGTTACTAATCAGAGTGAGAGGTATTAGGCTGGAAAGTTTGGTTTTAGAGATAGATAATGATATCTCCATACCAAGGATTTGATGAATCAATCATAAACAATGACTCATGGGGAATATAATCATGATATTTAGACTCAGTTTGAGGAAGAGGGAAGGTTGCATATTAGTTCAACAAAGACTAGGGATTTCTTATATTTGGATTTGATGAATTCCAAATCAAACTCCTAGAAAATAACAATCCACTTATAGTTAATTTCCACCCCCAACAATTGACACAACAAAATCTATGTCATTGGGTTGCAATTGGAAACTTCCATAGTCTTCTGAAGCAAAATGTAGTGGTAAAATCTCTAGACAACTTGCACAACTGCCAAATCTAACCTTTTGACATGAGTTTATTTGAATTCAATGCCATTTAAATTTTGACACAAATAATAGATAGGATGTTCATCCCCTAGGTTTCTGTTATTTCTAATCATACCACTAGATTTAGGGGGTTCATTTTTTCTTTTTCGTAGAAGTGAATTTTCCATATAACATACCTCCTAGTGGTTCTAATACATTTTCATTTGGATCTCAAATACACCTTATATATATCATGTGTGATTCTTTGAGGACTAACTCATGGATGTCAAGTCAAATATGCCTCATTGTTATGCTCTTAACCTTCAAGACGATACTAGAATACCAAATACGCGAATAAATATACCCAGAACATAGAACAATGATAAATAATAGCAAGTATTTTATTATTCAAAAAGCAATGTTCATCGGCCTCTTCAAGGGGGCAACCTCTAATAGAGCTGAGCTCAATTACAAAATAAGGCACGATGCTCCTTGAGGGGAGTCTCTATCCTTTATATAGGATTCATACATGAAATACCATGGGGCAATACCATGGTTCTTAGTAATACCATCTATCTAATACCATGGCCCATTCACAACTAACTGTGGCCCCTTCATTAAATGCGGGTTAGCCACTTGCAATTATTAATACGGGCTTTATTGACTCTTTAATTAACTATAACAATGACTTGATCCTATTACATAAATAAGGGGGTTAGGGTTGGACCCTCACACTCATTTAGGTACCAAATCACTTGTTTTCACTTCTTGGCCAAGAGATAAGTTCATGGTGCATGATACCTCCTAAAAATTACAATATGCTATTTGGAGAAACATTATCCTCTACAATAGTTGTACATGGTGGCTTATGGCCTTATTCATCGACATGAAGCTCAAGAAGTCTCACTTAGGGCCTCAAGTTGTTTATTTCATTCAATTACCAACTTTATGATCTTGATCTCTCAGACAAATATTATGAGTGGTGGTTGGATGCATCATTCATGTGCAAGAACTCATATGGGACATAAGGAAATTGTTTTATCCATCAATTGTTCTGGATATGTCCATGTATGTGCACACACACATGCATATGACACATAATTTTTTATTCCACTAAGTGTAAGTCTAAATTTTTATATATGAATTCATTAGAGCATGAAACATTGTGTTCATCATGTGGGTATGACTTAGTGACAAGACATGCAATTCAAATTATCCAGAGATACATTTCACCTTTAAACTTTATAATCCATGCTTGATTTTCCCAAATATTTACCTTACACTCACAAAATGAGATACAAATCCAATATTACATGTCGGATTAGGAGGGTATAATGGTCTATATATCTTATATGCATGTTCTAGGTTGTAATGAGGAGATGTAAGTGACAATGAAAAGGTGTCACTTCTACATAAGTGATGATTGTACCCACAACATCAATTATGTTCAATTGTTTTTTTTTGTTTTTATGTTCACTTGATTGTTAGGGATATTACCACTTTATCAATGTTGGATTTGATTAGTCCCCACAGTGGGTGTCTGAATTTGATGCTTTTCGATGGACGATCAAGGTTAAGTGGGATCAACCACTTGGATGATTGTTAAATCCACCAACATGAGAGCATCTATCTTGATATGATTCCCACTTCAACCTCACCTTGGTCATCATAAACTAGCTCTAGCTTCGATCACGGGAAAATAATGGAAATTCATAATGGTTTGTAGTGGTGCCTTGTAATTCTAGATGATAGTGACATCATGGCTCCTCCCTTCAACCTATTTTAGTTGCTGGTATTCTTTCCTAAGGAGCATTCATCATGGGAAAATATGAAATATGTCTTGTTATTGTAGAGTAGTTATGTCGATGATACTTCTCCCTATCATAAAAATCCTTAATTGGACTACTTCTGGGTCTAATTTTGCATTATCACAGCTGGTCTTGATGTCTCATAGTTTGATTTATGTTTGGTCACTCCTAGCCTCCTTTGATTGCAAGATGGTTCTGGCACCTCTAGTGGCCCACTAGCTTTGCTGTTATGATGTGATCTTCATAGAGAATCCTTTTCTTCATCATAATCCATCGGCTATAGATGCTCAAGCTCAATTCAAGGCTTGGTATAACTATATCAGGCTATATAACCTCATCTTCTTGTTGACAAAAACTCATGGAGTCCTCCATTATTATTTGGTAGTGAAAATCTTAGTGGCATGCTCATATTCAAGCTTCGATCAATGGGTTTTGGTTCATAATGTCATTCAATCCAAAAGGTTTTGTAATTTTGAATTATGGGGTGATTATATAGCACAAACTACCAACATGGTATCTGTTTGTCAACTGGCACATGAGCCACCATGGTTGCCAGTTGAGTGTTTGTGGAATATTTCATGTGTTGGCAGTCAAGTGTAGCAAATGAATTGGGACATTATTTCAAGCAGTGCTTTGTATGGTCAAGGACTCAGAGATTTTCTCCTCGTGGGCTTTTCTCTAAGGCCAGAAGTAGCATGATGAATTTTGGTTTGTAGATTTTCAAAATTCTATTGTTGCCAACTTCTTCAAGGTATGTGGTTCGTGGCTTCTCCCTAAATGGTGGTTCATGGTTTGTAGTTGCATAGTGGCTCATGGTTCGTAGATCCTCAATTGTTGGTAAGGTAGTGGCTCATGACTTTGATATTTCATGGCTTCTTGATTAGGACCCATGGCTTCCTTATTGGCTATGGTGATGTCTTTGTTATGTCATATAGGCTTATTAAGAAAAAAATTGTAATTTGAAGTAGGTAAACCTGTTTTTTTTTTCGGTTTTCCTATAGGGTGTCCCATAACATGGATGTAATCTCTTTTTAATGTTGAGTGTTAAACAAAAAAAAATAGTTTGATTTGATAGGATTATTGTGTAGGCTAGTTCAAAAATGCATGTTTATGTGTATTTCGTATAAAATATAGGATGCCACATGCATGGAAATATGTTGAAACTATACATGGAAAATAACAGCATGATGGTGCTAGTACATGCACAACAACTACTCTACATAGGAAACAGTTGAACCTCACAACACTTGGTCTCCATCAAGATGATGGGACTATATTACAATGGTGCATGTCAAAGATGGGAGAGTATAAAAGAAGGAAAACCAAACTATGAATAATTTTGAATTGGGTCAAAGGTTAGTTAAGGTGGATACTTGACACTACCTACCCCACAAAAAAAAGGATGGGTATGTATTTCAAGATTACAAAGTAGGTATTGTTTTCTACCACATTAGTAACTTAATAGCCACTACAAAAATCAAGTTGCAATCACTTTCCAAAAAAGAAAAAAAATTGTCATAGGTATGCTAGTTCATTCCTCATTATAAGCATGATAAGTTGGTTGATACTATTAGCTACATAGAAAAATCAAATAGTTTACTCAAGTGAGAGATGCAACCAATATGTTGTTATTTTTAATTTAGTTATTCTTATTTAAGGTTTATAAGTTTGGAATTTCAATGGTTCTCTTATTATCTTTTGAATATTATAACATTTGGCCTTTCATGCACTAAATTTAGATAAAATGGATCTACAACACAAAAGTACTGAGAAATTGATATCTTTCGACATCACCAACTCACGATCGGATAAATGCTCTTTTATGGTTTCAAAACTAACTCCTTTAATGATGAATTTAGTACTATTTAATTTTCTTTAATGATGTGCATAGGTCATAAGTTGTTTTTATATGTTGAATTCAATACTTTTCCATATTTTCCTCTTTATTTCACATGTACAATCTTCATCACAATTTAAATTTTGCTTTTAGCTTTTTTGCATCATTTTCTACTTCACTCAACATTACTATTTATAGTGGTTATAAAATAATTAATGAAATCCATGGTTATTTTAAAAATTTATGTGTTGAGAGATGTCAATTTCATTTTCTCTTATGGACTAGTGTTTTGGATAAGAAGTTGAGTTTTTCTTTTACCCTTTGTTGAAACCATAACTCAACGCTGCCATAATGCTTGAAAAATAATGGCCACTTTGGACATATTTCATCCAAGGAGCTCCCATAAACCAACATTATAGAAAATCGGGCTTGTAAAAAGAGGGTATATGATATAATCTCAAAGGTTGCATCATGTCTTAGAATATGTACCAAAAACATTCTTCTCATATTTTCTATCATTGAGGTTTGCATACATAATGTTTAGTGGTATAAGATATATTCCGAGACCACTGAGATTGTGAATCATTATTTAGGGTCCAACATCCCTAGTTTCATTCCTGACATTTTGAAGCAATTGGTATATATCATACATTTTGTGAAATACCTCCTAACTATTCTTAGGTATTTCCATTTGGAGGTCAAATATCCACTATTATTATAATATGTAGTGTTTTGAGGCATCATTCATATTTTTCGAGTTGAAGAAAACTTATTTAGGTACTAAGTGATTTTTTTTCACTCCTAGGGAAAGACATAAGTTCATGTTGCATAATTGATGGCCCTTGGTATTATAGTAAGAATGTTGAAACTCCTAAGGGTATTATCTTTAATTATCAATCGGGGTTTCTGAAAACTTAAGTGGTGTCAACACTGTGTGTAACATGTAATGTGTCTTTGTTTTGTTGATCTGATGTAATTGAAGGGAAGATAAAATGTGCAAAGACCAATTTTTCTATATAGGCTACAAGAAATGATCAGAAAAATTAGAAACAAAAAATAGACCTAACATAGTTTTCAATAAAGGAAACAACATAAAGTAACCCTATTCTATTTGTAGAAAATTAAATGATAGAAAATAAACCTACTCTATATTTCAAGAATGTAAAGGATTGAAAATAAACCTATGCTAACTTTATGAAAGGAAAGAAAATAATTTCAAGAAAGCTACAACAAGATGAAATTCCATTCCTGGATGCATGATAAGTCAACCTAAAATTGAAAGAGAATGTTCAGACAACAAACCCTAATTTGCAAAAAATAAAGACAATTTTGTTACAACTACGAGGTCAAGAATTCTAGGGGATTTTTTAACTTCCAAATTCCATCCTTAGGACTTGATGTACATTGTAATATGCTAAGAAGGTTTAACATGTTTTTAGTGCAAATATGGAGGTGTTTTGATGCAAAATTTGGACTACTATAAGATGCCCCTATTTTTCTACAAGAAACAACCGAGAGTGGCTTTATGCATTCTAATTGCAGTTTGAGAGGTGAATAAGGCTGGGAAAGGATAAAATATGGTCAATGAGTGTTTTCCAAGTCCTTAAACATATGGAAAAAAGTGATTTTAGAAAAAAATTGATTATGGAGGTTCATATAACTCCACAACGCATAAATATATGTAATGACAAAATGTAGAACTATGTGAAAAACAATTAAATAACAACAATCTAAATAGGCTAGTACATGAGAAAGGACACTAAATTGATTGGAGAACTATGAATAAATTAAATAAGTCAAGATACATAAATAAAAATCATAAACAAACTAATTTATTAATCATGCAGAAGACAATGCTAAGAATTTAAATTGTAGAAATATATATAATTGAACTAATGCATGCAAAGTAATAATACAAGAAGCAACGCAATCACCTAGGTTGGACCCTAAACCAAGGAGACTTAGTTCTATGAGAGAAAATTAGACTAGAAACTGAGGAGTGCTTCTCATTAACCAAAAAATATGCTCATATAGGAAATATTACGGAATCGAAATGTGAGGAAAAATCCTTCATTATTGCTAACTCTAATCTCCAAAATTTCTATTCCAATGGGCTTCTCAAGCTTCTTATTTATACAAAAATAGTTAAGGGAAACCTCCTTGAAGAGAAGGTTGCTTCCCTCCAAAAATCCTTGAAAATAGGCTCTAGTTACATCTGGCTTTGCAGTTATAGGCAAGAGTAATGGCTTCTTTAAGAGAGTTGAATTTTAGTCATCCTGCATTAGGAAGTAGGTCCCTTATTTTTCTCTAGACTAGATATCGTGTGATCTGTATCGAATATTCTTAATATATTTCATAATAAATGCATTAGGTACACAAGCTATGACAATCATTTCTAACCTTCCTAAGAACATATTAAAGTTGAAAATTACATTATTAAGCGCATAAGGAAAGGTTAAATGTGCCTAGGAAAGGTTATATGGGCCTCAATTTGTCTCTAATTTGGAGTCCCACAATATGCCCCTACCTGATTTAGATGCCCCTATCTAATGGAATCCTGCATATTCCTTAATGTATTTCCACTCCTTTGCCTCCTTTTGTTCATGTTAAGGTTATTTTAAGCCTAATAGTAGTGGATGACTGAATCTAATCCCAATCCAATTTGCCCCAAGTTGCTGGAAAATTCTATTGTTGAAATGGGTTCTGGTAAATGCAACCACTTCTTCCCATAGAGAGTGCCCTTCTTCCTTGTAGATCATTCGATCTGTTGTCTCTTCTTTATTCATTTTATTTGGAGGTTCTATTGGTGTTTCATTGAACTCTTGATGTTTTTCCTAAGGTGAAAGAACATTGTGAACCTCTAATCATATCTCTATTATCATTGTCTTTGTCTTTGGCTCAACCTGCATTTTTTATTTTTCTCCTACCTTTTCCTTTGTCCTTTCTTCCATGGATTCCTTTGTCTCTATTTCTATTTATTCTTTTGTTCGTGCCTCTTCTAACTCTTTCTGAGTGTTTTTTGGGGTCTCTTCTATTATATGTTAATTTTAGGTATGTTTTATGCTTAGAGAAATTTATTTCATTTTTTATAGTTAGCTCAATACTTTTTCCAAATTAGCAATCACATTACCATAATAGTAAATTGTAGATATAACATAAACATAAATCACAGAAGACAAGCCAAGACAAGTGGACACAAGATGTGCTGCTAGCTAGGTACAAACCCCAATGTGGGGAAACCCTTGATCAATTCTTCTCACACCTTCTTCAATAGTTCAGCAGAGAGAGAGATAGTACATATACAAGAGAAGTCAACACTTTGACTTATCTAAATAAGAGCAGAGATCATCTCTAAGAAGACGATACATGAGGTAGCTGAACTCAGTTGAAGGCATGCTACTTCAACTGATTCTCCAAGGTGACTCCATCATCAAGCTGCACCTATCCTTGTGCTGCACCTCATCATCATGCTACACCTTAGTGTGTTGCACCATGTTGCACCTATGATTGTGTTGCACCTCATCATCATGTTGCACCCATCATAACTAAGTTGCATCTCATCATGCTTCACTAATCATGATTGTACCCATCATTGTACTGCATCTCCTCATGCTGCACTATGTTGAGCTCTTCATTGCACTATGATGCATCCAAATGCATGTTGCAATACCTCATCATTGTGTTGGTACAATACGCCCATTATAACCATGGTATACTTATTTTTGTTCCATATTGCACCATGTTGCAGCATCACTGTGTGTCACTGTGTTGCATCTTTCATACTACTGCACTATCATACTATTGTCACATACTTACAACCTTCATCCTAAGATACCAAGGTTGCTTGCTATGGTGCTATGACTTGCAGCCTAGCACATAGCAATGCCAATGACAACCCTAACATATCATCAAGCAACACTTATAATCAGCAGCCTATGCAAGGGAGACTTCTCTTTGAGAGATCTTCCCCAATCCTATCCATGTTGTCTCTTGTTATGAGGTGATTAGGCCTTCTTCCTATCATAGTATAGTTGTCATCTACAACTCACTCCAAAACCCCTTGATAGCAGTCCAAACAATTTTGATTAGGCTAGGCCTCAATAGCCCTTCATACAACTCCTTGATCCTTGAGACGACCCTGTTATGTGCCTGTTTGCACCATCAAACAACCCTCAAACTAATTTGCACTCCCACTGTAACTTGGCCTCTAATCCATGTTGTCCTGAAGTGACCTTACCTTGTTGTCTCTTCTTGTTGTAGCTAGGGCATTCTGTCGTCATCTTTGTGGTTGTGTTTAGATATGTAAAGACTGCGGATAAGTATCCTTTTTGCTATGTCTAAGGGTTGTCGTAAATTCTTCCAAAATAATCCTCTAAACAACTCCTTTTTTGTGGCTAAGTAGCCTCTATTCATTGCATTTAGGGCATCCTTTAGACAACGTATAAGGGAAGGCTAGGGCAGCATATAGGAGCAGGTTAGGGCAGTGTGTAAAGGCCTCCTTCACCATGGTTAGGGTATCCCTTTAGGAAATGTATTAGACAAGGTGTGGGCAACGTATAGGAGCAAGGATATCCTCTCTTGGATTGTAGCTAAACCACCCTATTTAGGACTGCGGCAAGTGAAATATTGAAACTCTTCATGATAGCTGCCAGAATGTGGCTAGGGATCCTTGTTTAGTCTCCTTTCCTCTTGCATCTAGGGCTTCCTCCTCTTAGACTTCTCCTCCATGAAAACCCAAAAATAAGTGGAGAGAAATCAAGAGTTAAGTGTGTGTACAAATGACTATCAAGTCACCTCTTTTTATACTAAAATTTTGAGCACATGTGGGGGCTATTTGGTTGTTGGTCGACCTTGACGAATTGTCCCATAACACAAATAAATTCATATCTCCAAGAATACTTATTAGAATTGAATGATCTTTAGATCAATCCTATACCTCTAGATGAGAGGGATCCAATAAAAATATCAACTACCATAAATAAAATGACCCACATGGAGTTTGGCACCTTGTAGTAGATGGAAAACATATAGTCTTGCTTCTTAAAGGCAATAGAGTATGTTTATCCAACTATTTTATGTATTTCTTCACCATAACTTTTTTCAGTCTATAGTTCTTTTAAGAAAAGGAAAACAATCATACCACTCACTATTGCACTATGTAAATTTAGACTATAAAATGTAAGGAATTTCCTTTAAGGAAATTTTAAATAATTTTGTGCAATTTAGATGGAAAAAAAGATTGTGAATTACATTTATTTTGAATATACCCTTTCCTTTAAAGTCATTTGAAGCTTTTCTATATGTTCTGGAAAATTTTTAGCCTCTTGTACTAAGTTATCCATTTGAGAGATTGGAGATGGAGGTTGTTAATGGGATTAGGTTTTCAGAAGCTCCGTGCTGCGCCGACGCTGGCCTAAGCGTCCTGCTATGCTGTAGATCGGGCAGTTTCCTGACGGATGGACTCTCAGGCTTTGAAGTTTCCCTCTGGGCCTGGGCGGGAACTTCTGTTGGGAAGGATTTACAGGTTTTGAACCACAAAGATCTGATCCCGGAGTATCTCCCCTCCTTCTGGGCGCAGGTTCGTTTTGATGCGGTTTCTGCAAATGCTCTGCTCAAGACTGGCAATTATGCCCACGGCTATGGAAAACCGAGGCGTATAATGGTAACCAGACCCCTTATTGACTTGCTGTGCTGTCGATCCGCCGACCTAGGGCCGATTCTGAATGGCACGGTCGAAGACAGAGCACCGGGGGGGAGTATGGACTCGTCTTTTTGGTATTTTGAGTTTCTTCTGGTCGAAGACAGAGCACCGGGGGGGAGTATGGCCTCGTCCCTTTGGTATTTTGAGTTTCCTCTGGTTTTTTTAACGCAGATCTGGGCCCCAGGAGGCATAACCATTGAATCCGCTGTCGGAGGAAAGGAAGGGGGGCTACATGTTTCAGATCCGCTCTCCCCTGTCCTCAAAGACCACAGACTTGGGTCGGATCCAACCGATCTGACCAAAAATAAAAAGATGAGCCTGTGTAAGGGTTCATATCCTCTGCTTCCCACCGATCCAACAAGGGGCGGCATCAAATGGTTGAAAGGGCAAACAACGTCTGGAGGGACAGAACCAGACGGTCCAGAAACGATTCAAATTTTCATAAGAACCCTGTGAGGGAATACAATCTGCATGCAAATAAAAACAGGGATGTTGATAAAAAATATAAAGGACGAAATTCAAAAGTTATCAGGCATATCAGCAAGTCAGTTGAGTCTGATCTATGCAGGACACACTCTACAGGAAGAATTTACAGCGCAGCATTATGGAATCGTGAGAGATTCAACAATTTTTCTGAGTACAAGACTGAGGGGAGGAAGCTTCAGATCTAGCTCAAAGGGCACAGGTTCTTTCAAGGACACTGTCAAAGGAAAAGGGGAAGCCAGCAACAAGACAGTGCCACCACAAGATCTGCCTGGTCCTTATTTAGTGGAGCAAAGTAAAAAGAACCCAGTTTTGACAATCGATCTGCCGGAGGTAAACAATTTTCATGATGATCTCTCTTCTTTGGCAGTCATTTGTAGATTTAATGGCTTTTGGCCAAAAGCTGATGCTTTACGGCACTGGATCCATTCCACATGGACACCAAACTGTGACATCCTTTTATGCACAAAGGGTTTTTTTATTTTAAAATTTGACACAGTGGAGGAAAAAGACCATGCCCTCCATGAGGGGCCATGGTTCTGGGGCAACGCAGGGCTATCTACAACCCCTTGGTTTCCGGGTTTTGACCCTTCCTCTATGGTGGTCTCCAAAATTCCGGTCTGGGTAAGGTTGCATAATCTCCCGCTTCACTTTTCGTTTCCCAATGTATTTGAAGCAATGGGGAATGCAATAGGCAAATACATCAAGTAAGACGTTGAAAGAATTGCTAGATGCATTCACACTTTTGCCAGAATTTGTGTTGAAGTTGATCTCAGTCAAGGGCTTCCAGACAACATCACCTTGATCCATAACAACTCCCAGTGGAAACAACCACTAGATTACGAAAACACGGCCTTCAGATGCAGAGGATGTCAATAGACAGGTCATATCTGTAGCAATTGTCCTCAAGCCAGAAAGGAAAACAGAAGGAACAAGAAACAAGAAAAAAAACCAAGAGGATGGCAGAATACAGTGGATCTCGAAGAAGAAACAGAAGACGAGGAGGAAGACATTCCTCCACCTGCAAATGACGAGGGCCCTATTAGAGGCAAAGCCGTGACATCCTCCCCCTTAGCACCATCAAAGGCTCCACAGCAGGAAGAGATGACAAACGCGGATCCAAGCATGGGAGGCATCAAACGGCCTCATCTCTCCGACACTTCAGACTCAGACAAAGAAACAGGCCCTCAGAAGGCAGAAACGAGTATAGTCATTGCTTCGATCGAGCCCACTCAAGGAGAGTGGCGCAAGGTTGAAAAGAAAAAGTGGAGAAAAACTTGAAGCGTGAGTTTTTACTCACTGCCGGAATTCAGTTTTTCGCCATTTCTTTCTCTCCTCTCTTCTTTTTTCTTATTCTTTGTGCACGTTAGTCTTCTAACATTGCGAGGGGTGCAAAAGCACTCGAGCCCATGTGGCAGCTTACGGAATGCTTCAATGCATCTGCTTGTGTAACTTTTCATTAATTCTTTTAATAAAAAGTTACCGTTTTTTGCTTGGAAAAAAAAAAAGTTATCCATTTCTTGTAGCAATTTGTAGGATCTTGTAGTAGTTTGTCTACCTCCTATAGTAGCACCTATAGGATCCTATAGTGGTCAATATGTAGATCAAGAGTTGTACTTTACTCCCATGATGATGACAAGTATTAATTTTTTTTAAACAATATTGCATGCAAAATAAGCTTAGAGTGCTTTGAGTTAAGTGATTTGGCCCCCACCTACTTTGTACTTTATGATAACAACCCACTTTCTTGAGTCTTTTCCACTTTTTTCTTGTTCCTCTCCCACACGTGTGGGTGTCTTGGTGGAAAAGTAAAGTCCACTACTAGATATGGATGATGCTACTTGCTAACTAAATATGGCTATAAAAAACCTTTCCTTGTCACACTTTTAATGTTTCTCAAGCTAGAATAGGTTTGAAGCATGAGGTTAGAGATGTGCATACATGTGCCTTACCATATATGCTTTTTGTAGGTGTCATGGATGTTGTTGGTGTAGATGTTGAGGCTACCTTTGAGGATTTTTCTAAAGACAGATGTTTTCACTTCCTTCGATGATCATACTGGAGATTTTGATGTTACTCCTACTACTTCTAGAGACCTGGAGTCTTTTTAGTGTGAATACTACTAGTCTAAATAACTTTGATACAAGAGGTTGAAGTGATGCTCCTCTAGGTGGATAAAGTGCTGATGTTGTAGGTGGACATACGATATTATATCATCCTACAAAAGGTCCTTTGAATATGATGGGTTTGTGGCTTTACATATAATGGGTACTTGGGCTTGTAGGGATTTTGAATATTTCTACAAGACTCTGTTTTTTCTTGTAGTGGCCACAAAAGCTCCTCAAAATCATAATTTTTTCTTGTTGGAGCCTTCAAATTTTTTTCATAATTTTGAAGGAAGCTATTGGTGGTGATGGGGAGGTATTTTGTACTTGTGACTGATGGGAAAGAGTGGAAATGTTGGATTGAAGTGATGTGAAAAGTGATGGATAATTAGGCGTGGAAGGTGCTAATGGAGTGAGTGAATGCTAGGAAGCCTCAGGTGCCTTCCTCTTGCTTGTAGGTGAAGAAAATATTTGATTTATGTATTTTTTCCAAATATGGGCTATAGAATGTGTCCACTGACTATAGCATACTTATTTAGCCAATATCCCTCAAACAATAGATTGTATTCTCCTAAAATGTTTTGAGCGTGTTAGCATGACTCTTATGCATCTACCCATAAAAAATATGAACTAATCGATGCATGAATATTTAGAAAAATGAGAAATAGTCGTAAGTGATGACAACCAATTTCTTGAAATAAAATTCTTGTATTTTTTTGAACATGTTTCCATCACCCTTATGAATTTTCCCATAAAAGATCTCGGCCAAAGAATGGACAAATATCGATAAACATGATAAATAGATATAGGTGATGGTGGCCAATTTATTAAAAATATATACACTACAATTTCCTAAAATTGTTGGAGCATGTTATCATCACTCATATGCATCTCCCCATAAAATTTCTCAACCAATGGATGAATGGTTGGAAGGATATGGTCAAAACAATTTTCTTCCCTTTTTTAATTAATTTTATGACTTCCTGTAACATTGCGGACCCTTACTATAACAACTCAAGACAATAAGGAAAGTGAATGAAAAAGGCTTGGGAATGATGAGTGGAAGCTTTCGAATGGTGGGATAATGGATGGAAATGGTGTGGGAAGGCTCCATGGATTTTCTAGAGGTTTATGTGCTTATGATTACATGATGGTCTATCTATCTTACCTCTTGAATTTTTGTTGTTCCTGCACATTCACCAGGGTAAGAAGAACATAATTTTTATCATTTTTGTTTTGTTTTATTTTTATTTTTCTTATTTTTTTCCCCTTTTTTCTTGAGACCCAATAACTGCCTCATAGAGGTTTTTGGCCAACAGGTCTGCCCTATGTGCCCTATTTTAACCTGGGGATTTTGGGGAAGGATATTGCACCATACCTGACTCACGACATTGCTAGTGTCCTTGGAGCCACATGTTTAGGTGTTTAATTTGCTCCACTATCTTCTTGGTAAAGTTCTCTCAATCCTGGTAACGATGGACAATCTCTTGTAGCATGTGTTTGTAAAACAAATGACACAAATTTTAACATTCTCTTCTTGCTTATTTTTCATTTTTGACATATGTATTTTTTTACTTATATTGTTAAGAATATATGTTTGAAAGTTATCTTGCAAATTATGATGCTGAACTTGACTTACTGACCTTGGTGTTGGTTTACTTAATCATGCCCTTTCTCTTGATATGTGTTTACATATTTTACATGTCTCTTCAAATGGTAATTTGTGATACATTCTATTTACTCATTAGGTTAAGGAGATCAATCAACTCTTCTCTTATTTCTCTAAGTAAGAGGATTTTAATGTATCAAATCCTGAATTATGCAAGTTTTCCCTTTTAATATTATATAGCAAGAAAGGAAACCAAATAAAGTAGCCCTACCATATTTGTAGAAATATAAATGCCTGAAAATAAACCTACTATATTTTTTCGGAAAGTAAAGGATAATGAATAAAACTATGCTAATTCTAGTGAAGGAAATCAAATCATTTGAAGAAATATGGAGCAATATCATGTCTAGTTTATGATGCATGATAAATCAACTTATAGCCAAGAGAGAATGTTCAAACAATAAACCCTAATTTGCAGAAATAAAGATAATTTTGCTACAATTACTAGGTCAAGAATTCTAGGGTATCTCCAAACTTCCAAATTCCATCCTTAGGGCTTGATAATATGGAGG
This sequence comes from Pinus taeda, assembly GCA_000404065.3. NCBI lineage: Eukaryota > Viridiplantae > Streptophyta > Pinopsida > Pinales > Pinaceae > Pinus > Pinus taeda. The sequence continues at coordinate 58,888 of APFE031473633.1, forward strand.
TTTTTTGATGTAATCTATGGAAAATTATAGGATGCTCTGTTTTGCTACAAGAAATAGTTGAGACCAATTTTATGCGTTCCACTTGTAGTTTGAGAAGTGAATGTGGGGAAAGGATAAATGATGGTTAGAGGTACTTCCCAAGTGCTTACACATATGACAAACAAGTTTTTTAGAAAAATATTTATTATGGAGGTTCCTTGAGCTCTACAATGCACGAATTTATGTAATGACAAAATGTAGAAATATGTGAACAACAATTAAATTCCAACAATATAAATAGTCTAGTGTATAAAATAAGACACTAAATTGCATGGAGCAAGTATGGGTATATTCACTAATTCAATATGCATAAGAAAAAATATCACGAATAAATTTATTTATCAATCCTACAAAAGACAATATTAAGAACTGGAATTACAAAAACATATAGATGAACTAATGCATGCAAATTAAAAATAAAAGAAGGGGCTTGAGCACTTAGGTTGGGCCTTAACCTAAGGTGACTCACATCCGTAAGAGAAAATTAGACTAGAAGCTCAAGAGTGTTTTTATTTAACCAAAAAATATCCCCATATAGGAAATATTATAGAACTAAAATGTTGGGAAAATTTCTTCATTATTGGTGATTCTATCTTCAAAAGTTGTCATCCAATGGGCTACTAAAGCCTCATATTTATAAAAAAATAGCTGAGGGACAACCGCCTTGAAGAGAGTACTACTTCCCTCTAGTTATATTGGAAAATAAGAATTGGTTCCCTGTGACATCACAACTAAAAAGAAGAGTAATGACTGCTCTAAGCCAACCAAGTTTTGGACATCCCAAAGGAGGAAGGAGATCCCTTATTTTTCTGTAGACTACATTTCCTATGATTTGCATAAATGTTTTCTATATCCTACATAATAAATGCATTAAGAAAACAAGATATCAAATAATTTATAACTATCCTAAGAACATATTGAAGGTGAAAATTCCATTATTAAGTGCATTAGCTATAGAAATTCCTTGTATATTAAAACTACTAGCTGTAATTTGCTAAAACAACATACTTGAATCTACTCTACTCACTAGCAGAAACAATTAAATGATCACGAAATCATGAAGCATACAAGAGAAAATAATTTATAAACACATTACACAATGATTTCTTGGGGAAAGCCACAACAAAAAACCCCTTCTATCAATATATTACATTAATTAGAAAATATGAGAAGATTGCAATGCTTTGCTCAAGCTCGAGAAATCTCTGCACTATCTCTGTCTATCTCACATTACGTCCTAGATAAGCCTAGGCCAATACTTAACCAAATTTCTGCTTCCCCAAGTCCCTATTTACTTGTGTTGTTTCCTTGGGAATTAACCCCTATTATTTAGGGAAATTCGTCAATCAGAATTGTGCAATCCATCATAGGCCTTCCTCTGAGTGCATGCACCACCTGTACAATTCAGATGACTATACAACTAATAGTTAATTGTCGCTAAACTAACACTCTACATGACTCAAGCTAGACCCTCAACTCAAATTAATTGAACCAATTAAGTCAAATTAACATAGTTAACTCATACAAGTTGTCTTGTGTTGTGGAATTACAATTTTCTCCTAATTTAATTCAATGACAAAATTAAATTAAGAATTTCTTGTTGCATTTTCAACACTCCCTCTCAACAAGGAATGGAATTATATCTATCTCGATCTAGCACCTTTGGAATGTACTACATGAAACACTTCAAATGTTGTTGTTGTTGTTAAATGTGCATATGAAAGATTAGATGGATCTCAATTTATATCTAATTTGGAGACCCATACATGATACCACTTAAGAATGATAATATTCCTAGTTGGAAAAGAATGATCCCCTATAGTGGTTGTTTGTGGTGGCTTATGGCCTTGTTCATGGGCACGAAGCTAAAATAGCCTCACTTAGGGCCTAAGGCCCTTGTTTTCACCCCGTTATCATTTTTAAGGACTTGATACATGTTGGCAGCACATAATACCTTTAAAAAATAACTATATTCTAATCTAGAGATTAAATGTCCCCTTAAAATATTATGAGGGGTACTTGGATGAATCATTCATATATGGGAAAAAAGTCAAATTTTTTATGCAACAATTATTGTTAATGCTCTACAAATAATCTATAGTGTGTAGTACCTCTTAATTGCACTCATAGCTTTATTTAGATTCCAAATTTATCCTCCTCAGATAATGTATGATGGAAAGATACCTCATCCATGGCCTTCAAGCATAAGAAGCATCATCAACAACCCAAGGAATTTTATTTCATTCCACCCATCTTAATTATCCGTAAACACACTCCTATGGTCTGTAATGCCTCCTACTAGTTCTAATGTAATTCATGAGGCCTTGTTCATGGTCATCAACCCACTTAGACTTGTATATGGTTTGTAATAGCTCATAAAAACAACCTCATTTCTAGTGAGAGGCCATGTATACTAGGAAGTTAACTTGGAAAGAGCTAAGACTTCAGGAGGGTGAGGGAGCCCATTCCTTGAGTATCATTATTCTATAGTTTCTCATTTTTCTTCTATAATTTTTGCTCACTTTTGTCTAAAATCCAACAATTACAAGTTGAAGCTCTGTAGGAGACAATCTAGATTTTACGGTGTTAAATATATTCATGCATTCAGAAAATCATTTTAAACAACAAAAAATTACGCATGGTATGAGTGCATACACACACACACTCAACTTGTATAAATCCATATTAACCACAAATCTATCAAGACAGAAAGATAAAATCCCTTAAAGTGCAAACTTTTCTTCAAGTTTTGTACTCTAAAAGGAATTGTTTGATACCTCTCTACACTTACTAAATCCATAATTAAGATGATTTACACTATATACATGACTTATTTAATAATTTCTTTTTGTATAAGCTATATTACTATTGAATTAATGTATTATAAAAGTTTTAATATAAATATTAGAATGAGCTTAGATTGTGAGATCTTAATATATTGTTCCATATAGTTGTAATGCCATTTTTTTTAATATACTTTATTCAACAACAACAACAACAACAATTAGTTTGAATAAAGCTTAAAACATTTCAAATAATAATTCTTGATGGATATAGTTTGAATCTCCTAATCATCCACATACTCACCATCCAAAACCAAACCCTCACAATACAATGCCACCTTGAAAAACTTATCTACAATTTGACTAAGTTCCCTCACAATGTGAGAGAAAAAGACATTTTCATGGCTTGAATATGCTTACATATTTGGGAAAGAAAATGATGTAGATTCACTAATCCCAAGTTATTATTTACATTTTCTAATCAATGAAAATATTTGAATCTCAAAAAATATGGAACCAGTGCATACCACATAATGGAAAAATATATAACAATGTGAAAATGGTTCCTAAATCTACCTTTGTGTTGGCACTAAAACATAGAGCATAACACATATGGGAATAGTGATTGAAGTTGAGGAATAGAACAACCCTTACACCCCTCTTTGGAGGGTGCCCTAACTAGGTGTATCAAGGAAAACCTAATAGAGTTTCATAGTCAATAGCTGAAATTACAAGAACTTTGCCTTTAACTAGCTTGCACTAACTTTTAAACGCTTCATAAAGATTAATCACAAGACAACAAGCCACAATATAATTTTAGCTTTTATCAAAGACTTGTATGCCAACTTGGTTGTATAAATACATGTCAAGACAACAAGCCACAATATAATTTTAGTTTTTATCAAAGACTTGTATGCCAACTTGGATGTATAAATACATGTAATGCCAAAAAGATTTTGAAGATCCAATCTTACCTTCCATAGCTACGAAATTACTAGATTAACTTTTACCACGTAGCCAATTCTAAAATTACTAGATTGGAAAATGCCTTTTAGGATGAGATATCCATATATGAAAGACATTCTCTGTTCAACCTAACCTAAAGAATTATAAACATATTATTATAATTATCAAATCACGAATCACGAACTAAATTAGTATATAATGTTGAAAATGTAATTTCAACGCAGCCGTACCAACGCCCAAAACCACCACACTAAAACCACAAACCAACCGGTAAGTTTCTCGGGACCAACCGGTAAGTTTCTTGGGACCGCTTTTGCGTGGAGTGGTTTTCGTACATAGGCGACCCGAGAAAATTTAGAGCAAATGTTACGTGGAGTAAAGTTCTGTTAAAAAGGCCTTGCAATATTCACCTCAGCCGTTCGATTCCAGGAGGGCAAATCAACCACAAAACTACATCAAATAAATATTGCGTGGACTAAAATAAACCTTGGTTGACCACCAGTTTTAATATTAATGCATTTAATGAATTTGTCATAGTTGTAGGTAAAAGATTTTAATTTTAATGTTACGGAGGTATGGTGAATTTACAATAGGTATGGGCAATGTCATATAGTTTTTAATTTTATTGTTTTTAATTATTCACATGTGTAAGTTTGGTTTTACTGAACAAGTAAAACATATATTGTAATTTTTTTTGGTCAATTATAATTGTGAAATGGAAACGCACAGCAGTGAGAACATGTGAATGAAGAAAACCAGGGGAAGCATGTATCAGTGAAAACCATGAAGTCTTTCACACAACAGTGAAAAGGGTAATGTAAGTTTTGGTGAATACATAATTTTTCACACAACAGTGTGTTGATCCTTTTATTTCTTTTACAGCAGTAAATCCTTGTAATCTTTCTTTTCACACAGCAGTGAATGTAAATGAAATTTTTACACACAGTGGTGTAAAATTTCAAAGGAGAGAGAGTAATTTTGTTGAAATGTTTTGGTGAATCCCTCTGAGTGAAAGAGGATGAATATGTATCAGTGAATTTTGTTTTAATGAATAGAGATCCTTTTATGGTGGTGCAATACTCTATTATCAGAAAATAAAATTAAAAAAAAAAACTTTCCTGTGCAAAAAGATCCTAGAGTAAAAGAAACAGAGCATTGCCTCTATGTGTTTTATTTTTGTGTTTTTGGGATTTTACCAGAAAAATCCCCAACAGTGGTATCAGAGCAGGCTTAGGCTCTTTGAAGGTGACAAAGAAGCTGAAAGGAGGCTTTTGTTGCAGCAGTAGATCTTCTCCAGCAAAGTGAAGGCTCAGTCAAGAAAATACTCAGGTATTTCACAAAGTTTTTTATGTGTTGCTGAAGAAGCAGTCAGTTGTTTTAAAATACACAGTCAAGAAATTGAAGCACAACTAAGGATGCAAGGAATGGCCAGCACAAGTACTGGTATGGGTATGTTTAACACCAACTCCCAGAGCGAGCAAATGAAGAAGAGTTTAATAGATTAACTCCAGCAGAGAAGGATCTATTGAAGAGTAATAGGAAGAAGGACTCAAAAGCCCTTGTATTTTTGTATCAAGCAGTGGACCAGAGTGTGTTTCCAAGGTTAGCAGCAGCTAAGACATCCAAAGAAGCATGGCAAACCCTCAAGACAACCTATCAGGACATGGAGAAAGTGAAGACAGCAAAACTACAGTTGTTGAGGAGAGATTTTGAGAATCTGTACATGAAGGAGTCAGACAACATTGACTCATTCTTCACACATGTAATTGGTCTAATCACACAGATGAGGACTCATGGAGAAACCATTGAAGAAAGGAGGATTGTGGAGAAAATATTGAGGGTCTTATCCTCAAAGTTTGACGCTATTGTCACCACCATTGAAGAGACAAAGGATCTCTCACACTTTTCAGTTGATGAGCTACATGCATCACTGATAACACATGAGCAGAGATTGAGTAGGAATGAAAACTCATCTCTAGAGCAAGCCTTTAAGACCCAGATGTCTTTTGGAAGAGGAAGAGGTCAAGGAAGAGGAAACAAGAGAGGAAGAGGCAGAAGCCAGAACAGAGGTGGAAGGAACAGTCCAGCAGATGCTCAAGGAAGAGGCAACAATTCAAATCAAAACCAAGACCAAGGCAGCAGCCAACAAAGAGGACAACATCATGCTCAAGGACAAAGGTATGAAAAATCCAATGTCCAATGCTATTATTGTAAAAAATATGGGCATTATGCCAGTGAATGTAGGAAGAAGCATCATGATATGAGTAGTAGACAAAAAGCAAATGTTACTAGAGAGAACATCAGCCAAAATAATGTATTGTTAGCTTGTAACATGGCTGAAACAAATAGTGAAGACATATGGTTTTTAGACTCAGGTTGCAACAACCATATGACAAGAAATATAGCTCTCTTTTCTGCCCTAGATAAAAATATGAAATCAGAAGTCACACTAGGAACTGATAGCAAAGTTTCTGTTATGGGAAAAGGGGAGGTAAAAATATTTACAAAGCAAGGAGAAAGGAAAACCATAGCAGATGTCTATTATGTCCCCGGAATGAGATGTAACCTCTTGAGTATTTGACAGCTTGTTCAAAAGGGTTACAATGTTTTCTTTGTGAATGATGTGTGTACCATCATGGATATAGCACCCAGCAAACGATGCATTACTGAAGTGAAGATGACAAGGAACAGGATGTTCCCTCTCAAGATCAGGGCAGATTTGAAAAACAAAAATGAAATTGCAGCAGTTACCCAAGAGGCCTTCCAAAGCATGCCAAAGGATGAAAATTAGTTGTGGCACTTGAGATTTGGACATCTCAATTTTGGAGGTCTAAACTTGTTAAGCAGAAAAGGAATGGTGAAAGGATTACCATTGATAGAGAAACCGGACAGCCTATGTGAAGGTTGCATTTTGGGGAAACAACATAGAGAAAGTTTTCCATCAGGTAAAAGCATAAGGGAAAAGGCACCCTTAGAGATCATCCACTCAGATTTATGTGGACCGATGCTAGCTCCATCATTAGGAGGCAGCCAATATTTCCTAACATTTATTGATGACTTTACAAGAAAAACTTGTGCATATTTTCTTAAAAACAAATGTGAAGTGTTTGAGAAATTCCGAAATTTCAAGGCACTTATGGAAAACCAAAGCGAGCTGCACATTAAAGTTTTGAGAATTGATAGAGGAGGTGAGTATATCTCCAAGGAGTTTCTACGATTTTGTAGAGAAAATGGAATACATAAGCAATTTACAGCAAGGTACACTCCACAGCAAAATGGAGTTGCCGAAAGGAAGAAGAGGACAATCATGGATATGGCAAGGAGCATGTTGAAGGCAAAGCATTTGCCAAATGATTATTGGACTGAAGTTGTAAATTGTGCAGCGTATATTTTGAATAGGTGTCCTACAAAAGCGGTGATGAATAGAGTGCCGGAAGAAGCGTGGAGTGGAAGAAAGCAAGGAGTCACCCACATGAGAGTTTTTGGATGTGTGGCCTATGCACACATTCCAGATCAGCTAAGGAGAAAGTTGGACAGCAAAGGGGAGAAATGTATCTTCATTGGATACAGTGAGGAATCCAAACCCTACAGGTTGTATATCCCATCTACCAAGAAGTTTTTCGTCAACAGAGATGTTCAATTCATTGAAGATGAAGCTTGGGATGGAAGCATAGAGAAAACAATGAATGTTAAAAACTGTTTGTCTCATGATGAAGATGATGAGGAGGTGGGTGAAATGCATCCCCAAATAGCAGCGCCAACACAAGGACAGCAAGGGACACCATTGAGGATATATGAGAGTGCTTCTCCAAGCACACCACAAGGAGGAAATTCAAGTGAGTCTTCAAGCACTTGCACACCAAATGAAAGAGGTAAGAAGTTGAGAAATCTAAGTGATATTTATGATGAAGGAATGAATTCCTTATTTGCCTTGTTTTGTCATGTTAATGATCCTATTCATTTCGAGGATGCAATTAAAGATAAGAAATGGATAGAAGCTATGGATGAGGAGATGAATGCCATAGAAAGAAACAAAACATGGGATTTGGTTGAGCTACCAAAAGGTAAAGAAGTCATTGGAGTGAAATGGGTTTACAAGACCAAGAGCAATGCTGAAGGCAAGATAGAAAGTCACAAGGCAAGGCTGGTTGTCAAAGGGTACAAGCAGCAGTATGGGAGAGATTATGAGGAGACTTTCACACCGGTTGCAAGGATGGAAACCGTGAGAGCAGTGTTGTCCATAGCAGCACAAAACAAATGGAAAGTCTACCAAATGGACGTGAAGTCAGCATTCCTAAATGGAGCGTTAAAGGAAGAGGTTTATGTTGAACAACCTCTAGGCTATGAGAAGAAAGGTGAAGAGCACAAAGTGTGCAAATTGAAGAAAGCTCTTTATGGGCTGAAGCAAGCGCCAAGAGCATGGTACAGCAAAATAGATTCATATCTATTGGATAATGAATTCGAAAACTGTGAAGGAGAACCCACCGTCTACATCAAAGAAAAAGATGGTAAAATTTTAATTGTTGTCTTATATGTTGATGATGTTATTTTTACAGGTAATGATGATCAGCTCATTAAGAATTTTAAATCAGTCATGAAAGAGGAATTTGAAATGACTGACATGGGTTTCTTGAGATACTTCTTAGGCATAGAAGTAGATAAAAATGAAAAAGGAATTTTTATCTCACAGGCAAGATATGTAAATCAAGTATTGAGCAGATTTAACATGCAAGAATGCAAGACATCGATCACTCCCACAGTAATGGGATTAAAACTCAGCAGAGAGGACAACAACAAGGATTTTGATCCTAGTTTGTACAAGAGTATTGTAGGCAGCTTTATGTATTTAATAGCAACTAGGCCTGACATTATGTATGCTGTTAGTTTAATTTCAAGATTCATGGAGAGGCCAAAGGAGGCACATTGGCAGGGAGCAAAAAGAATTTTGAGGTATGTCAAAGGTACCAAAATGTTTGGAATTTTATATAATGTCTCAAAACATTCAAATTTGGTTGGATACACTGATAGTGATTGGGCTGGAAGTGTTGATGATCAGAAAAGCACTTCCGGTTATGTTTTTAATATGGGTTCAGGAGCCATTTCATGGGCTTCTAAGAAGCAGTCCATTGTAGCATTATCTACAGCAGAGACTGAATATGTGGCAGCTATAGCAGCAGCATGTCAAGCAGTTTGGATGAGAAGGATGTTGAGGAGCTTAGGCCAAGAGCAGGCAAAAGCGACAGTGATTTTTTGTGACAATAGCTCAGCTATTGCATTGTCAAAGAATTCAGTGTTTCATAAGAGAACGAAACACATTGATACAAGATTTCACTACATCAGAGAATTGGTGAACAATGGAGAAATTGTTTTAGAACATTGCAGGACTCAAGAACAGGTTACAGACATCTTGACAAAGCCACTGGATCAGAAAAGCTTTGAATTTTTGAGGAAGTGTCTCGGTATGACCGAATGCCTAGCAGCTGAAATTAAAGGGGAGTGTTGAATATGTAATTTCAACGCAGCATTTAAAACGCCCAAAACCACCAAAGTAAAACCACAAACCCGCGGTAAGTTTCTCGGGACCGCTTTTGTGTGAAGTGGTTTTCGTACATAGGCGATCCAAGAAAATATAGTGTTGACGCATGGTAGAGGCATGACATCACCCTCTGACAGTTTCTCGGAAGGTAAATGTCGATTAAAAATCTCTTCCGATATCTCTGTCCGCCGTCCGATCTGCTCCATCAATCTCCGCCGTCGATTGTTCCAAGATGCATACAAGCCTGCAGTTAATGTTACGTGGAGTAAAATTAAGTTTCATTGACCATACCTTTTATTTATGAATTGTCATATGCATAGGTAGATTTTTATGTTTTTTTTTATGGCAAGTATGGGCGTGAATTAGATAATGATATGGGAAAGTCAACGTTACTTTTTAATGTCTTTGACATATAGTCTTTATTGTATGTGTGTGTGTTGCATATAGTTTTTGCACATGGGAGAAGAGAGCTTGCAGCAACCAAAAAGCACAGGGGAAACACAGCAGTGTAAAAGACTCCTGACAACGAATGAAATTAAGGATTCCTTCTTACAGGTGTTTGTATTGTTTGTTGAAACGAATGAGAAAGATTTTTTTTTTGAAATGTAAAATCTCCAGCATTTCCAATGTAATGAGGAATTTCACATAGAAGTGAATGTAAAAGAATTTATTTTACAACAACAAACTTATGTAAGAATTTCTATTCTTACAGTAGTAAATGTAAAATATATTTTACAGTAGTAAATATGAAAAGAAGATTTTACACAATGGTGTAAAAATCATTTGTAAAAGGAGATAGAGTAATTTCTTTTGAAATGTTTTGGTGTCAGCGATTTTTGTTTTAATGAATAGAAATCTTTTATGGTGGTGCAATACTCTGTTCTCATTAAAGTTTCTTTAAAAGGCTTCCCTGTGCAAAAAGATCTTGGAGTAAAGGAAACAGAGCATTGCCTCTGTGTGCTTGAATTGTTTGTTTTTGGGATTTTACCAGAAAAATCCCCAACAACTTTGTCCAAAATTTTTCAAGGTAGAAAAACAGAAAAGGAGAATTATTAATATTGCGGTGAAGCTTTGGAAAAATTAATTTATATGGATATGGATGGAACAATAATTTATTTCATTTGGGTGAATAGGTAAAGATAACTGCATTTCATCTTTGTTATAATAAAAATAAACAAGTAGACTAATTATGAACAATCATAATAATAATGAAGACATTTGAGAAATAGTACTAACACTAATAACACGAAACATGACAATGACATTAATGCTATTTAAGTTTAAGGAAATCAAAGGAAGAATGTAATAGGAAAAAATGTCCGAGGAAATAGTGTGTGAGACTTTGTTTGTTTATGATATTGTATTCTATATTTCCTTTTCTTTTACAGTGACCTTTGTCCATTATTAATGATAAGTTGCAAAAATAATCAAACTGAAAATCAAAATGACTCATGGTTGAACTCACCTCAAAGCTAGAGTATGAGAAATGGGGAATCTTCCTTTAACAACATACTCTTTGGGGTAAACGTCATGAAGTTTTGTGGGATCTGATGGCGCATTAACTCTCCACTTACGAGCTGTTGCAACAATTACTTGCACCATGCGATTAAATGGATTCCCATTCTGAACTTTATGTCTGTAAAATGGAGTACCTATTAAGAATAATATGACAGATATAATCAATCCCACCGTGGGAACCACATAGCCTACAGTGAATCCCCAACGGTCCTGGATATATATCAGAAAACTATCTGCATATAGCATTCCCAAATACACACTAAATTGTTGGGAATTTTTTTTGCTTCTACTATGTTTGAGATGGGATAAATACCAAAACCCAAAAATATAACACAGAGACAATGCTCTGTTTACTTTGCTCCAAGATCTTTTACACAGAGAAGTCTTTTTAAAAATAATTACACAGGACAGAGTATTTC
>APFE031473633.1:70158-88192 GCA_000404065.3 Pinus taeda
GCTGATGTCAGGCCAGCATCAGCGCTTGAACAGCTGTCAGCTCCCAATTGCATCGGAGCTCGATGCACGGAAACCACTTCAGTCTGATGGGTGGTGCGATATAAGACCGCCTGGTTTTGTTTTACTGCGTGGTTTTCTACCCTGTTGACTGCTGACCGCGCGGGGTTGGTGAAATTACAATTTTAACATAAATAACCACCAATTGAAGAAGGATGTCTTTTGAAGCTTCTCCTTGGGATCAAATTCATCTAACAGATCCGCACCGATGGTGGAGATGTTGGGCTTTGTACTGCCAGTGCCCACAGCAAGAACGTACAAGGCAAAGTAGAAAATCCCAACCTGAAACTTGGAAGCTTTTTGACATAACTTGGAGCCTGGTTGGCATTCTGGCGGTATTAGAGATGGCAATGCAACGGCTACTGTCAAAATTACCATCCCCTATCAAATAAAACAACATATAACTAAACAAGTGATCTACTCCACTAAGGAGTTAGCTCAAATGGATGGTTGTGGAACATCATTGAGTGAATAAAATAAAAATAAATTAAAACCATCTTTTAGATAAATAATCCCTTCCATTAAATCTATTGAAAATATGAAATTTATTTGTTTATAATATTTTACCATATATCCCATTAAGCAGTAAAGGGTGATTAATTTTGATCTCAAGAAATACCAAAATAAAATTAGTGTGTGCATGTCAACTGCTCTCTCTCTCTCTGCTTAATCCATCCTCATCCTCGCTTTCGCCTGATTTTCACTCCGTTTGAATGTACAATATCTTCCCACCTCCATCCCTCTATTCCCCATCTCCATCCCTCTCTTCCCCATCTTATTTTAAGTACCTATATTTTCCTCATTACCCTCAGCCACCTCCATCCCTCTTTACGCCCATCATAAAGTTTTGCTCATCACCATTGCTATCGCCATCCTCGCCATCCTCCCCAAAATGTGAGCTTCCTACCCATCTTTACAATGAGAAAAAAAGACACTTGTTGTGTAAACAACAAACGTACATTGCCAATAAAATTTTGAAACAACAAACGTCCCCATTGAATTTTGGGACACAAGATGAAATTCTTTTAAGGAAAACTTATATAATCCAAATATCATGCAGACTAGAAGAAAGGAGAATGTGTTTAGTTAAGGGAAACTATGGAAGAAAGCATAGAGATGAGTTGCATACTGTAATATAAACGAATGAAAACCTAAAACACTTAATTAATCAAACAAGTTGTGTCATGAGTTGTCTCAACCACATCACTTGTTGTAATTAATGTAATGTAAAGTGGAAGTCCAAGAGACCCAAATATGAAGTAGAAGAGTCACGTTAGCTGAAAATTCATAGGAATTCAAATAGTCATGATGGAAGTCAAAGAGTCACAAGGGTCAATTATCCCCCTTTGGCTATATATACCCCCTCATTATATGAGCAAAGGAATTTTCACCTTAGCTCCTCCCACATAGCCTTGAGAGTCTATAGTCTGTTATTTGAAGAGCGAAGAGTGGCTCCAATGTCCCACTAATGGGACTAGTGATGTATGGTGTACATATGTGTCTTGGTCTTTTGCTTAATTCAGAAGCATGTGTGAGGCCAACATGTTTTCGCGCATGTTTTCTATTTGTTTGTAAGAATATTCTTTAAATGTTTGTAATGCATGTTTGCTTAACTTGTACTAAGATATTTGAACTACTTCCGTTATTTTAGTACTCATATTGTTGAATATGTGTTGTATTGTTTATCATTGTTGTCCCGTCCATGTCGAATACTATATCGAACATTAGACATACCATCTTTGTGTTTTCTTGGTTTTAACAACCGTCACCCCTGTGTGGACTATTCCGCTGCATGGTCTACCCGTTTTCCCTTAAAATTTGGTTTTCATGACTGCCACATCCATTGTGGACTATTCCGCTGGATGATGGAAAAACCCTTGTTGTTGTTCGCATTTGTTTCTTCCTGGGTTTAGACTATTCCCTCTCATCAAGAAGCCCACTTTACCTCCCCCCTTTTGATAGTAAGAGAACCTGAACACAGAGTTACATTAAGGACTCACCATTCACACTCACCTCGCTTTGTTGAAGTTACAAGCATATCACTCTCATGTGTTGAACAACAAGAGCTAAGGAAAATCCCTAAGATAATGGCAACTCAGCCATTGTACCGGATGGAACTCCTACACCAAATGGTGTGATGTCTAGTTGGGACTTCATACCGGGGAGATCCCCTGAATGTTGGTGGGTCTAGAACTATCAACATTTCTCGCACTAGAAAGAGGGTGAGATGACAAGCTGAGTCCTCAAAATCTGTTTTGAATCTTCACACATCTATCATGTCTTATGTTACTCTTTGTCCTCCGAGATGTTTTTCTTATGGAGATGAATTTGAAATCCCAAAGGAGTTCTGGAATCTCTTTTCATAGAACACATATGAAGGTGAAGGCGGAACAACTTGGGAGAGGCAAAGTCTTGCTTTTTCCAATCTATGTGAAAACATCGAATCCCATGAGGATTATGTGATTTGCACACTGTTTGAATTCACGCATTGTGGGCACCTATTGCAATGGCTTAGCACACTCCCCGAAAAATCTATTCACTCATTTGGTCACTTTGCTTTAGAGTTATGTCATGCTTTCCATAACTATCACCGTCAAGCACTTAAAAAAAAAATTCTTGAATTACGGAAAGCCCCTGATGAATCTGTGGTGCAATTCTGGTATCACTTTCATATTCTCACATTTCAATTCCCAGAGGATGAAATTGATTAGGAATTTCTCAATGAAAGATTTTAGTATTTTCTTCATGTACCTGAGAATCAACTTATCTTAGAATCATTCAAACCGACCCTATCATACCTCAATGTTAGAGCTGCCAAATCCAAGGTGAACATGGTCACTGTCACAAGTGATTGTCCATCCTCCTCTCATCAAACATCTCTAGCCCTGTAGTACGAGGCAGGAGAAGGTGTGCATCTATCTTTTGAACTATCACATCCTCCTACCCCACTTCCTCTTAATCTCTGCATAGGTTTGGCTAGCGAGAATGTTGGTTTTCACGTGGATGTATTTCCTCAACCTTTATCCCTGCGTTCTATTAATCCTCTGGACTGTATTGTGTTGTGTTCTCCCATTCGAGACTCCACACTTGTTGTTCACGAGGATCAAGTTGTTGATGGGGTTGGTGTTGTGCAACCAACCTGCACTATTATTCATCATGACTGTGTGTGGGAATTTGAAGAATAAAACACGTTGAAGGATGGCCTCCTTCTATCCATGCCTCATCCACTCTATCCTGACATCCCATGTGATTCTGCCATTTATGATTTTCCTTGTGAAAACATATCGCCGAATGTTGCTAATTCCGATCATTCACAGGACACACCGATGTCGGCCTGTCATTACATTGCAGAGAGGACACATTATTATCGGAAAATCCATTTAATCTTTCATCTGTCATTTCCATAAACATAGAGGGCGAACATCCTTGTTTCTCATCAACCCCTGTGCATGATTCATCATATCATGAGGATGTCGATGAACATCCCAAATTTTTTTATCGTGGTTGTCATTATCTCTGTGCTTCTTCATTTGATCATGTTGTGTGATTCAGTTGTTGTTAATCTTTCTAAGCTTCTGGTCATCCATAATATACCTACTGATGATGTGGAAACCCCTCAAGCGGTCGAGGCACTTCAGCGTGTGTTGATGGTTATGTCAGGGCGTCACTGTCCTAAGGTTAGTTCCACTTCTGGTCAGAAATCTGTTGAAACACCCAAGACTTCTCATCACTCTCCTGTGTGCATTGAAAATAAATCTAGTTCACATATTTCGATTCCTCCAACTAAACAACACTATCCCACCGCTCACACATTAGAGGAGTCATACAGTTGTCTTTCTTTCTCATGTTTTCTCGTTTGTCACGACAAAGAGTCTGCATGTTTATCATCTGCACGAAGTGTGTCCCATCACCATGATACATCTACAGAATGCTTATCCTACGTTTTTACTCTCTTCTTTTCTATGGACGCTTTTGAACTCAGAGTATGTTGGTCTTCACTATTGTATCTTTCTTGTTTACTAGTGTACATGTATATATTTCTTGTTCATAATGACTTGACCAAAATGGGCGACCCAATGTGCCGGTAGCTGCATTGGAAATATCACTTTACATGAGTAGGCCCATGCACTGTTTAGCGTAGGAGTAGGAGTAGTGTTTGCTTTCTTTCTTTTCTCTACTTTTTGGTTTCCGTGTTTGTTTTCTTGATTACTTGGTCTGGTTTTCTTGCTTGTTTTCTTTTCTTACTTGTTTTGCTTTCTCTTTACTTTTTCTCTTTGCTTTCTTGTTTTCTTTTCTTATTTGTACCTGTAGGTTAGCCTCACATGAAACCGTGTTTGTCTCTTGAGGCAAGCCAGGAAAATATAAGAGGACTTGTAGAACTATCAACATTTGGTTATCAATTGTCCTCTCTCTTTATGAAGAGCTTGTTGTCTTCAGTTGAGGATACCCTGATGGAAACTATGTTTTGTTCAGAGTGAGTCTTTGGTGAAAATGCAACACTTGCACTTTAACTACTACTGCCTACTATAATCGGTTTTTGTGGGTTAACCCTTGTCAGCTCAGTCAAGTAGAGTAAGGTGAGGGGAAAAACCTTAAAAAGTATGTCAAAGGTATATATAACATACTTCTCTTAGGGGATAACCTATTTTTCTCTCAATAAGTTGAGATCCCTCTTCTGCCTTATGAAAATAAATAAGTACCCATGCACAGTTCCTTGAAAAAAAAATGAAAAATGAATAAGGCGAAAGAAGAGAAAGGCTTCCTCTGTAGAGAGGTGATGCAAGTAACTCCGCTAGGGTACTGACCAGGCTTACTGGTAGCGAAGCGATGCTTGTGTTCTTGCGTGACTCTGTTGGGGTACTATCAAGGCCTGTTGGTAGTGGAGCAACACTAGAGATGAAACAAAGACTCTCACATTTACATTACTTGTACATCTATATAGTCCTCATCCCAATTGAAAGAACTTAGTTGAATTGGCTTGGAATGCGTGTTGACTGATCAAGAGAATGGTAGGGAGTATTTCTTTTGTCCAAGCGAGTGCTTAAACCATGACGATCAAATAATCGAACAATACTTCGGGAAAGGTTAGACTCGCTTTTCACGAGAGAAGGTCCATACAGAGAGTTGGAATTCCACTAGTTTGTCGCCAATGTTGTAGCGACTACAACCACCCCCTCAAATTTTGGCTCGAATGCAAATTTCAGAGCATACTTAGGATCTTGTGATCGATCGTTCCTTGGTCACTTGTTGGTAAGCTAATGATCTAAAGCTCCCTCCTTGATCTTAATATTTGTTTACGTTATCATCTTTATGTAGTATGTGTCATCTTTGGGCATCGGGATTATTGTTTGTCACGCAAAGGGAATTTTGTTCAACTTCAAGGGGAAATCTTGTGCGTATGGGTTGTTCTCATTACATAGACATGTTTCACACTTACTTCACTCACCCTTGTCACAAAGGTTGTTGCATCAAGAAGAGTATGTCTTTTATGTTATGGATGGTATATGTTGTATCACTAAGTGTACGTGTGTGATCATAGCCAAGTTCTATCACTATTTGCATCAGTCTCATTGATTTCACACTTAGCCCAGTTTCTCGAGCAAAGCCTCATCCAACTTTTCGGAACTACACACTTTGCTTCTGCAACCCTCAAGCTATTTCCCTTGCATGTTGGAACTGCAAAATGCATAGAGACCCCAACCTCCCTTGGCATCCAAAACTGTATAGTGTTTTCCTCCAGTGCCCTTCCCTAGCTAGAACCCACTATCTTCAGATACTACACAATGTTTTCCCTCAGATGGCCATCCAACACTGGTCTCCGTAAATGCACAGAGCAATCACGTAGGCAGCACTGCTCTCCAAAAATGTGCAGAGCAGTCAGACACCTAACACTGATCTCAATAAATGCACAGAGTAGTGAGGTAGCTAGCACTTCTCTCCAGAAATGCGCAGAGCAGTCTGACTGTCGTGCATTAAGAAACTGCGTAGAGGTTTCCTCCAAGGATCCCCATCCTGCAACAATGCTCTATCATTAGAAAAGGTGCAGTATTTTCCCTCAGCTACACAGGCTACACTACACTTAGAAACTGCACAAAGGTGTCCTCCAAGAATCTCATCCCACAGTAGTCTCTTGCATCTCAAAATTGCACAATTCTTTCGTAACTACCTAGTAGCCTTGATCTCAAAAATTGCGCAGTGCAGCCCAACCTTGCTTTGGAAAACTACGCAGAGTAGGCCAACATCCTTTCTCTAAAAAATTGTGTAGAGAAGGCAACCCATACTTGCTCTGGAAAACTACAGGTCATCCTCGCAACAACCACTATTTACTGAAATTATGCAGATCTATCTCTCAGTGACTACAAGAAAAGGTGACACGTTGCATTACTCTCAAGGAGTTGAGGAGAAGGAACAAGAAACTAGGTTATGATTGAGACCTCATGTAAACTTTGTCAGATGCATGATCATCTCAAGGGTAAGTAGGGTAAGTAAAGAATATCTTTTGAAGTAGATCTCTTAGTGAAGCTTGAAGAACTACTTGTCATTGTCATATCATTATGTCTTCAATAACATGCATGTTTACAAGCACAAAATCATTTCATGTGTTTCCTCTACCATTCTTTCTTCCTTTTCTCTTGTTTGACCAACTGTCTTCTCTGGCATTTGATTTCTATGTCATGCTTGCGTGTTTGTTCTAGCAATTTTGAAGGTTTGTCTTTTGGTGCATGAGTTTCTTTCGCTTTGTGAACATCAGTCACATTCGCACACAAAGTTGTAAACACTATCGCGCAAGTGTCGTCACAGTCGTTCGAAGATTTATCTCAAGTGTCGCACTTGTAGCTCTTAACCTTTGAGTCAGTCCCATTGAGCACTTTCTTTTCTTGTTGGTTTGGGGTTTCTTGTCATTGAGTCGTGCGGAGTGTGCGATCACAATGTCATGTATACACAAGTACACTTTCTTTCACACTTAGTCATTTTCCCGAAAATCTATCGACCGTACAACCCTTCGTCAACCGGACCCGATCTCGGTGACCTTGCACTGCTGCCTAGAATTGCACAGAGCTTGAGGCTATCCTTTGGGTACAGTTTCTTGACTCCTAGAACTGTGCAGAAGTTCTCCTGGAAGCTGATCCAGTCTTCGCTTCCTGCAAGACCTCCCATCAAGCCTCCCGCTGGTCAATCAACAAAAGAACTTGAGTTGTGATCCTGGGTTATACTGAGCTCTATAATTGCACAGAGATATCGTGCCCTACCTATCTTCTCTGGGCTGCAACCAAACTAGGAATTGTGCAGAGTTGTCATGCCTTACCAGCTCTTCTTCCGTGTTCTACAACCAACTCAGGAATTACACATAATTGTCTTGTCCTTCCCTTCCTTTCCGCTCTACAACAAACTTATGAATTGTGCGGAGCTTGCTGGGCCCAAACTGTCTCTCAGGATTGCGCAACTTTGACCATTAGTTTCCGCACCCTGACCTTGTGCGCCTCTGGAAAACTGCGCAGATTTTTATGCAAGTGCCTCTTGCTGCTTGCACTGTCTTTCTGAGAGAAATTGTGGATCCCAGCTGGTTGACCTTCCTGGTGCTCACCTAGAAAATTTCACAGATTAGCCAAATAGCTCCCCAATAGCCCACTTAGCCTTCCTCCCAAAAACTGCGCAATTTTGTGTCCCAGCTAGTGTTTCCCCGCAACTTTCACTGCTCTCTCAGATCACCAAAATCTATATCCGAGTGACATTTGTGCAATTTTTCTCGACAATGATTTGGAGCCTTTTATCCTGGCCTGTGTTGTGCTCTCCGCAGTCTCAGTTCCTTGTCCCTCCTCCGACCACCTACACCAAAATGGAAAACAATGCATCATGTTAAACTAGGAGATTTTTGGATTTGGTGTCGTCTCGTCATGGGTGATTGCAGGAACAGGTACATCGATAAAACATGGTGTGATGACGAAAGAGATGGAAAAGAGGTGCATGCGAGAAGACTTTCTCACGATCAAACCAACACATGAATCACATCGAGCAAGCGAGCAAAGGGGACACATTCACATGCATTGGCAAGCAAATACCAAGACCATTGAAGACCCCGTACACTTTGCCATGCAGAGGCGAAGACATGTTACACTGAGAGCATATCATCACTTAGCAGCATAACAGTTTGATATGGACACCAGAGTTAGCTAGTACATGTCAATAGTGTCATGTCTATTTGTGTCATGAGTTGTCTTAGCCGCATCACTACTATGGGTCATACTTGTTGTAATTAATGTAATGTAAAGTGGAAGTCCAAGAAGTCTACATATGAAGTCGAAGAGTCACGTCAGCTGAAAAGTCATAGGAAGTCATATAGTCATGAGGGAATTCGAAGAGTCATAATGATTAGTTATCCCCCTTTGGCTATATATACCCCCTCATTGTACGCGCAAAGGAATTATCACCTTGGCTCTTCCCACATAGCCTTGAGAGTGTGTAGTCTATTATTTGACGAGCGAGGAGTGGCTCCAATGTCCCTCTACTGGGACTAGTGATGTATGGTGTACAAATGTGTCTTTCATCATTTGCTTAATTCAGAAGCCTGTCTTAGGCCAACACATTTTCACTCATGTTTTGTATCCGTTTGTAAGACTATTCTTTAAACATTTGTAATGTAGTTTTTCTTAACCTGTACTAAGATAATTGAACTACTTCAGTTATTTTAGTACTCATATTGTTGAAGATGTGTTATACTGTTTATAGATGTTGTCCCGTCTGTGTGGAATACTCCGCGAGACATTAGACAAACCATCTTTGTGTTTTCTTGGTTTTAACAACTGTCACCCCCGTGTGGACTATTTTGTTGGATGATGTACATGTTTTCCCTTGAACTTTGGTTTTCACGACTGCCACATCCACTGTGGACTATTCCTCTAGATGTTGGATATACCCTTGTTGTTGTTCACATGTGTTTCTTCCTAGGTTGGGACTATTGCCTCTCATGAAGAGGCTCACTTTACCTCCCCCCTTTTGATAGTAAGAGAACCCGAACACAGAGTTACATTAAGCACTCACCAGGCACACTCATCTCGCTTTCTTGAAGTTACAAGCATAACACTCTCATGTGTGGAACAACAAGAGCTAAGGCAAATCCCTAAGATAATGGCAATCAAGCCATCGTGCCGGATGGGACTCCTACACCAAATGATGTGAGGTCTATTCGGGACTTCATACCGGGGAGATCCTCTTAATGTTGGAGGGTCCAACACTGTCAACACCTCTCTAGTCTCATTCCAAAGGCATCTCATAACTTACCCCAAATTTTTGTTTACTCATAATTTGAATTTATTTATTTCTAAATTCAAGTTTTTTCATAAAATTTTAATGGTTGCAAAGTATTTTTTTTCAAGTATGTCTTTTTGTTTTCTAATTCAACACATGCTACCTTGCTAAGGCAACCCTTTATGCTATTGGGACTCAAACGATTGCAAAGTATGCTTTGAATTTGTTTATTTCTAAGTCACATTTATTCATAAAAAATTAATGGTTGCTTAAGAATGAAAGTATGCTTTAATATCATAGTAAATAATCTAATAAGATAAAGATGATGGTTATTCAATAATGGGAGTTAAATCATAATTTTAGTCTATTTATTATTATTATTATTATTTAATTAGTAAAATAATTATTCTCTTATGTGGAATTCTATTTTTCTCCTACTAGTGTAGGTAAGAGAACTTTCTTGCCTTAAGGAAAAGAAAAAGATAAATGAGCTCCTCACAATTCACGAAAACAGTAAAAAAAAAATGATTTTTTGTGATAAATAATTACCTATTTGATATTTTTAAAGCAATATAAAGCGTAGATATATTTTTTAGGGTTAAGTGATTATTAAAAAATTTACAAAGACAAAAAAAAAATTGTTTTTATACTCACAACAACAAAAAATAACAAAAAACATGTAATAAGACATATGTGATCTACTAGATATTAAGAAGCTAACATATTAAATAGAATTCTTTAACATTGTATTTATATGCTAAAAAGGAAGTGAGAGAAGTGCTCCAAGATCACCATCATTATGTTGAGTTAAAAGGTCAATAAGGTTGGTTGTGTGATAGATACTTGGAAAACTAAATTGGATATGAGTATAATATGGAAATCATAGTTTCTTTGACTTAAAATGTAAAAAAAGGTTGGTAGTGTGACAAATATTTGCAAAACTAAATTGAATGTGAATATAATATGGAAATATATAGAAAGCACTTTTCATCTTCAAACCTCCTAGGATTGTCAAGTGACAAACTCTTTCGTCTCATGGTGTTTTGGGAATTGACCAATGCCCAATTTCATTATGGAGCTCATGAGAATTAGTTTTAATATTGACAATGTTGATTTTCCTCTTAACATTAATCAAGACAGAGAGATAATTTTGGTTTTCAAGATTGGGGTTGATCACCTCCTTATAATATTGTAGTTTCATTTTTCCTTTCAACTCTTTATTTCCCCAAAATTTCTCACTAAATTTGGAAGTAATGATACTTTTAATATTATCTTAATTTGGAAGATTATCTCCTCCTTTATTCCCCAATGGTCTAGCAAGATTCAAGAGCCTAATGCCACCCTAATTTGAGTTAAAGGTGGGGCTTTTGGTTAGAATTAGAAGCAATTTTAAGAAACATCCTCGCATCTATGTTGTATAAATTCTTCTTATAAATGGGATACATAGTCATAGTCATGGTTTCAATGTGAAAAAACTTGCTAGAATTAAGAAGATAGGGTAGGGAGTATTTCCTTTAATGTTGAGGTTGTAGGTTATAAACTATTTTGGGATTTTCTCAATCTTCCTCCATGACTCTCTAGATATACTGCACCCCCAAACCTCACATCCATATAAATTAAAAGGAGTAACAAGAGTGTCAAAGATGAGCTTCTTTTTATCCCAAATCCAAAGCTTTGTGAACTTAAAATTGTTTTCAAATTCATAGTAAGATTTCTAACTTTCATTTATCTTTTTCTCAATGTTACAATTCCAATTGAGCTTATGATGGATGTCCATTCTCAAATATTTATATGAAGGAACATCCTCGAGGAAGATGTTGTCATAAATGAAGGTATCATAGGTAATTATTTTGGATTTAATTATCGTGACTTTATTTTTGTCAACATTATAGTCATATCCACCTTGGAGCAAAAATATTGGAGAATCCAGTTACTTGCCGACATTGTAATGGTTCCTTGTCAAAAGATCAATATAGTTAGCATAATAATGGTTCCTTGTCAAAAGATCAATATAATTAGCATAAAGAAAATAGTTATGACCGTACTAGTAAGCTTGGAAGCAACACAAATTGCATCCTCTAAACACTCTTCCAACTTATCAATCATATATTCCATTATTTATAACAATCAATTAAAAATTAAATTTAAATAAAATAATAATAATTAAAAATTACAAAAATAAATATAAAAAATGTTAATTATACTATCATTAAATCATTACCAATGCAATGAAATAATAAAATAAATTAATTAAAAATACTATAATATGAAATTTAATTGTATTTAAATTTAAATTTAAATTGCATAAAATCATATTAAAAAACCAATAAAAATTAATTTACATACCAAAAGAAATTGAAAAAATACTTCGAATATAAAAGATAATTTTAAAATATAAAAAAGATATAGAACAGTCCGTCTGTTAAGGCACTCCATACCAAAAAATCTAGCATGGTTGGTGCGGCTCAGGCCCAGTGATCCCCGGGTGACTTTGACGACTTAGATGCCCCTGAGTCGTGGCCTTTCAGCCAAAGGGTAAGAGTGATTTTCAGGATTCACCCACTTATCAACCAAAAAAAAAATTAAAATAAAATTACATTTAACTTATATAATTAAATGAAAAATTATGATAAAATTGCAGTTACAAAAATATATATTAAATTCAATTCAATTTTAGTACACCATAGTTGCTCCACTTTTAACAATATATAAAAAGTCAAATTACATTATTTCAGGAAAATTTGAAACTCACATTGTTATTTTACAAGTAAACCACTGAATTACGAACCTCACATAATAACCATTACCATTTGCAATTACCAACTTCAGATAAACAAGAACATATATAAATTACAAATATAAATAGATACAATCCCATCCATAGAGGGTTATTGTTCAATGAGGTTATTTCAGAGATCCACGTCATCCAGCGAGTGGCATTTCTATTTCCCTTGATGGATCAATGTATCTGTTGGGGAGTTGAGATCCATAGGGCGTCCCATTGTTCCAGTAATTGTATGGACATGGCCGTGTTTGCTAAATGCCTCGTTGGTTTCTCTCTTATACACATAAAACCGGGAAACGATTAGGAAGAAAATAATATTGATCAAACTGAGAATAGCCATGAAGGCATAATAGTAGTAAATACGGGATGCATTCAGATTGTTTAGAATCCAGCTGGTGTGCCCCTTCCGTCCACTAACCCTAGTTGTACCTTGCAACATAAAAGTAGTGAGAAACCCTCCGAACCCTAGAGTAGTAGCATAAAGTGCAGTCCCTATGCTTTGCATGCTCTCACTGGCTTGATCATAAAAGAATTCTAACTTTGCTGGCTCAAGAAATGCCTCTGCTATGCCTCCCAACATAAACTGAGGAAGCAAAATGAAAACTGTGAGGGGGGATATTGCTTTTGCTTTGTCTTCGAGACCATGTGCTTTCACAAAACTAATCCTTTTTACATCTGTTATGGATGCCACTGCCATGGTTATCATGTGGATGAAGAGGCCAATACCAATCCTTTGTAGGATTGTGATGCCTCTAGGATTTCCTGTGAATCTTCTAAAAATCTTTACTAGTACTCTGTCATAAATTATAACAGTCAGCAACATTGACAATGCAAAAAATGTTGTGAGGGAGCCTGCAGGGATCTCAAAGTGATGGCCCATATGCAGATCTAGTGTTGTTCCTTGCTTTATGAATAGTGTGGATAGATGGGCAAGCATGGTGCTTGGTATGAATAGAGAAACCCAAATTGGGAGTAATCTTATCATAAGCTTGGTTTCTTCTACTTGAGTTACTGAGCACAACTTCCATCGACTAGACGAGCCATCCTTTATTGCGGCTTTGTCCAAAAACCTGTAAACGTAAAAGAACCAAAAAAAAATATTTTTTATAAGAGTAAATCTGTAAACCTATATGAAATTCTTTTATTTATACCATATTTAAAACTATTATTCATTTCATAAATTCATTTAACTGTTTTTTATATCTATAGTATAAACCATACATAAAATGAAATTCTTTTATTTATACCATATTTAAAACTATTATTCTTTTCATAAATTCATTTAACTGTTTTTTATATCTATAATATAAACCATACATAAAAGAAAACTTTTGTATATAACTTGATTTGTAATATCAAGTTGATAAAATGTTTAACAATTTATTTTTAAGTTTGTTAATCATTTATTATTATTATTATTATTTAATTTTAAGGTTATGGTTAAGCTAGACATCAAATTGGTGTATAAGACTTTTTTGTTTGTGGGATAAGGGACCTACCTCCTTAATTTCATTGCTAAGTCATGAAAACATATATACTCCATACTCTATCATATTTGACTTCTTTAAAAAAACCCATACTCTTAACTATTGGCCACTGAAAATGTATTAAATTAATGTAATATTAGTATATTATCATTTTATATATTTCAATTGTAATATTATTAAATTATTGTCAAAATATTATTGAATACTCAACTTTTTTATAGTAATTTCCAATAACATGAATTACATATTTAAAAAAATTATATATTTGAATTTTTTAATATTACAAATATTTAAATTTTAAATTTTATTATTATTATAAAAAATTTATATGATGATGATTATGGTTAACATCCCGTCACACCAAATTTTGGTCTATTGGACCTAAAGAAACAAATTATTTAGTTTTATGTAAGATTTATTCGTATGCTGAAAAAGATTGGAGAGAAGCCTCGTACATCGTAAAAGGCTAGGAAGGCTAGGAAGGTGACTATTGCGACAAAGATTATGAAACTGAGATCTAATGTCGTTGTATGCGGAGCACTCTAAGAGGAAGTCTTTTTCATCCTCAATGTATGGCACATTGTTTACATCCATGTTGTTTTAGGAAGTGATCAACCACGTACTTCACTATGGAGCTCATTAGAATTCGTTCTAATCTTCGCTATATTAATTTTCTTCTTTGACCTCTTAAAATAGAGAGATACTTTTGATCTTCTATGGTGGGGTTGATGACCTTCTTATAATAACTTAATTTTCTTTAGCTACTAAATCTTTCTCACACCACATTTTTTCTTTGAACATAGAAGTAACAATATTTTTAATGTTATTAATGTTTTGCAATGCATCCTTCATGTTGATTTCCCCATAGTTTAATGATACCTCCTATCTTTGTTTTGATATCATTCTTATAATATATAATAAAAATTTAAGAAAGAATTATACAATAAATAGTTTCATACCTTTATATTATAATTTAATGTGAATTAATATACAAAATTTATCTATTATTAAATAATATATATGTAATTGATATTTATGCAATTATTTAAATATTAAAATTTATTTTAAAATATAATAATTAATATAAAATTATTCGTCAAATAATTGCATTATGAATATTACATTTTATATGTAAATATAACTGTTTAAATTATCAACATAAAATAATTTTATATCTAATAAATTATTATATTTATTTTATTAAAATATCACCTAAATAATCATTATTATTTTATGAAAATTATAAAATTAAATGGAGTTTATATCAATTTTATTTAAAAAAAAAATTAATTGATTTTTTAATGTGGTTCAAGGATATTGAGTGACCACTATACGAGGGAAAAATTTAACTAGATTAACCTGAAAATTTTACCCCTGATTAAATTAGCAATGATGCATCCAAAAAAATTTAACTCTCTGTCACCTCTCCATAAACAAAGCTTAAAAATCTCTCTATATGTACTAAATTAATATCATCCCCAAAAATCATTCATAATAATAAAAATAATTTTCAATATACCTAATAATAATAACATTTTCCATTCTTCTTACTTGTGAATAAAAGAATATGAACATTTTGACTTAAATTCAACCTAATTATAAAAAATAAAAAAATAAAAACCATTTCTTCTTTAACCCACTGTAGGGCTTTATCTACTAGTGATCATGGGTTGCAGAAAGTAATTCGAGCTGACAATGAAAATTAAAGAGGGCTAAACTCACCTCAATGTCTGGGTATGAGAAATGGGGAACCTTCCTTTAGCAACATACTCTTTGCGGTCAACCTCATACAATTGGTCGGGATCCGAAGGTACCTTCACTTTCCATTTACGAACTGCTGCAACAATTACCTGCGACATTCGATTGAATGGATTCCCATTCTGAGGTTTGTGCCTGTAAAATGCAGTGCTTATTAAGAATAGGACGAAAGATATGATCAATCCGGCCGTGGGAATAGCATAACCCACAGAGAATCCCACACGGTCCTGGATATATATCAGAAAACTATCTGCAAACAGCATCCCCAGAAACACACTGAATATCCACCAATTGAAGGAGGCCTTCTGAAGCTTCTCCTTGGGATCAAATTCATCAAACTGATCTGCACCGATGGTGGAAATGTTGGGCTTTGTACCGCCGGTGCCCACAGCAAGAATGTACAAAGCAAAATAGAAAATTCCAACTTCAAGACTCGAAGCTTTCTCACATGTGGTGGACGCCGAATTGCACTCTGGGGGTCTCAGAGATCGCAATGAGACGGCTAAAGTCAATAATATCATTCCCTGCATCAAGTACAACAAAAGCCCACATGGAACTGGCAATTCTTTCTATAAATTTCATTGAAAGTGCTCAGACTGTTTGCGTTCAATTTATGTAATTATACGGCAAAGGTTTTCCATATAACCAATTCAACCAGAGTGATTATTTTTTATGAAATAATAAATTTGGAGATTCAGTATCTATGAAATCTAAAACACTTAATTAATCAAACAAAAACCGGAAGTCTTTGACTTTAGTCAAGGGAAACTATGGAAGAAAGCAGAGAGACGAGCTGCAGACCAGTATATAAACAAATGAAAACACTGTGAATGTCCAATAGCGTCCCCAGTGAGTGTCTGCAATATATGCGCCGATGACAGGGGTGATCCAAACTGCACCAGACCAGTTAGAGACATTCGATGACGAGCTCACAGTTACTTCATGCAGCTTATTTGTGTTAGAATTAATGCTTAATTAGTTATGTAATTAGCTGACAAAGTAGCCAGCAGATTTTGTGATTCTCTGCAAAAATAAAGCAGCAGAATGTTAGGGATTAAAGCAGCAAATTGTTAGGGATTAAAGCAGCAGATTGTTAGGGTTGTCAGTGCTGCTGGAAAGTGCTAGAAATTAGTGGTAATTGCAGTAGAATTATTCCAGAGTTGATTTTTAGTATTAGTTTTAATATTTAATAACGTAGTTAGCAGTTGAATCAATATATGAAAGTTACAGCGTTTTGTTTTGGCTCACACATTGGTCTTTTAATTGTTTTATCTATATTTTTATGTATTGTTCTTCATAGTAATGTTAGCTTCTTAATGTGCTTGAAATAATTAATTTAATATTCAACAAGTGGTATCAAAGCATGTTAAATTATTTTGGGTTAAAGTTGTATTGTTGGAATTTCGCCAAAGTTAATCATGTCCAATTCTAACAAGATGCTAGTTCCAGAATTTGATGGGAACGATTATGATTATTGGTGCAAAAAGATGCTAACATTTTTTATTGGAAAAAATTTGTGGGAGATTGTTGAATCAGGATATGAGGAGCCAGCTGATTGGAATTCTCTTACAGCCAATGAAAGAACAGCAAGAAAGGAAGCAAGGAAGAAGAATGCTCAAGCTTTGTTTCACATTCAAATAGCTCTTGATAAGAGCTTATTTCCAAGAATATCAGGAGCAAAAACAACCAAAGTTGCCTGGGAGACTCTACAAGAAGCTTACCAAGGTAGTGATCAAGTTAAGGTGGTCAAGCTTCAGACATTGAAGCGAGATTTCGAGAATTTGAAGATGCAAGAAGCTGAAAGTATCAGTGACTATTGTGTAAGAGTCAAAGATGTGGTCAATAAAATGGCTACACTTGGAGAAGCTGTCAGTAATGAAGTTTTAATTAAAAAAATATTGAGATCTTTAACACATAGATGGAATCATGTTGCAATAATCATGGAAGAAAGTAAGGATTTAACAAAACTACAATTTGATGAATTGGTTGGATCTTTGATGTCTCATGAAGAAAGATTGAAGGAAAGTTTTGAAGTTGTAGAGAAAGCTTTTTCCTCTAAATTACAAATTACAAAGAATGAAGATGCAAGTAGCAGCAGCACCAAAATCCATCAAGGTCAAGGTAAATGGCAAAACCAAAATTATTCAAGAGGTAGAGGAAGAGGTGGCTCAAGTGGAAGAGGTAGTTTCAGAGGAAGAGGTAGAGGTAGATTTGATAAGAGAAATGTTCAATGTTACCATTGTAATAGGTATGATCACTTTGAAAGAGAATGCAGATTGAAAGAAGGTAAAAATGTTAATTATGCTCAAGAAAGTAGTGGGTATCCTCCAGATCAATTATTTTTATCTTATGCCAAAGGTGAAAATACTAGTAAAGATGTTTGGTACCTCGATTCTGGATGCTCTAACCATATGACAGGGAATGAGAAGTTGTTTTCAGCAAAGGATGGAAGTTTCAAATCCAAGATCCAGCTTGGTGATGATAAATCATTGGAGGTTGCTACCAAAGGAGCTATGGAGGTCCAAACAAAAGAAGGTACAAAGAGTATTCATGACATTTATTATACTCCACAATTGAAGCATAATTTGTTGGGTGTTGGGCAACGCTGTGAGAAAAATTATAGAGTAGTATTTGAAAATAAGACATGTACTATCTATGATAAGAATAAGGGAAATAGGGTGATCACTGTTGTGCCTATGAC
>APFE031473633.1:93224-131173 GCA_000404065.3 Pinus taeda
AATGCAAGTTACTTGCATTAATGAAATGTTATCTATAAATGTCAAACTTGACATTAGGGGAGAAGAATATAAGTTAAGTTAAAAATTGTAATGAAATTCGTTTCAACAATAAATTTAGGAAGATTTTTAATAAAGAAATAATAATAATAATAAAAAGAAATGCAAGTTACTTGCATTAATGAAATGTTATCTATAAATGTCAAACTTGACAATTAGGGGAGAACAGTATAAGTTAAGTTAGCTTTGGGAGAGTGTTGGGATTTAAATTGTTAATTTACAAAAAATTATTTATTGAATTGAGGATTGTGTGATCCATAATATTTTTAAGAAGAGTTTCAGCGGTACACATGTAGAAAACCTTTATCGACGCGTTTCCAACCAACAAGTGTGGTTCATCGTGAGGACAAGTTGAGGAATCAGATCATAGCTACTAATTAAATAGGGAGAGCAGATCTTCCAAATGGTTAGGTGTGACCATTAACACCTATATAAAAAATGGCTAAATTATACGATAATATTCTAATGTTAATTATGGGTCAATAGTAGTATAATATAAAGTCAAAGTAACTCATTATATTCTTAATAAATAATTCATAATTATAATAATTATTAAATATTTGGAATCTTGTACTATTTCCATTTTTATATTTTTAAAATTCAATAATTTACTAATATTATTAATATATTATATATTTTGAATTTTTATAGCTATTTCATTTATAAATTTTTATTTTGATAATATTTAATTTTTAATTTATTTAAGTTCAACGGGTTAATAAGATAAAGTCATCAAATTAAGTAAAAGGGGCATCCATAACAATTTTATTAAAAAAATTATTTGGTGATTAATTTATTTAATTTTTTTTCAATATATTTAAATTAATCTTTAATTCAATGGGAAATATGATATTCCATCTAGGTAAATAATACCTTTTTTTTCCCACGAGGAAAAATCATAATCTTTCATGAGTATAGTGAAAAATTACATGTAGTAAATGCTATTCAACATATGCAGTTTATGTCCCATAACACTATGGTATCTACAAACCTTTCATATATATGGTCGTGTTTGTATCAAAAAATCATCACGCATGATGATGTTGTGTGAAATGTAAAAAAAATCACCACACACGATGATGCTCATATAGTGTTCTGTATATACATATGTACACCTCGCAGGGTGTTGTTCATAAAATAAAACTGAAGTATCTACATCCACATTGTGAAAATAGTAATCCTTAAAAAAATTAGTGACCATCCACCTGATGGTAATTTTGATCTATATAGGGCCTGTGGTAGTACTGATATTGAGAGGAGCCCCTCTATTCTTGAATTATCCACTATCCTCTTGGCAAGTGTGTGGCTTCCTTCGACAATCTGTCAGCACTGTGATTATGTTCCCTGTAGATATGACGAACAAATATGGAGTCAAATTGTGATTTGAGATGGAAAACTTCGTCCAGCAACATAATGAGTGTGTGCGTGACAGCTAGAAATTTGATTGATCCAATTTATGATAATATTTGAATCACCATAAATCTGTAACTTTTTGCATCCATGATATAAAGCAAAATGCAAAAGATGGCGAAGAGATATGAGTTCTACAAAATTGTTTGTTCCTTCTCCTAGACCCATCTTGACTTTGTAATAACGCTGATATAATATATATAGAATGAAACCTCCCCCACAACCGTGTTGTTGGGCAGCTCCGTCAAAGAATTCCCATGGAGAGGAATGGTCTATAGGATCAGGGCGATGGTCAATAATACCTTATCATTAATATCTTAATATTTTCATCCCTAGATCTATTAGATGGCTTCTGGTATAATTTTTTATTTTATGTTCTTTACCCCTACCTTAATCCAAAATTATTATTTATTTATTTTTAACTAACAATTAAAAATAATTTTTAAACTAACTATTAAAAATAATTTATAATTCTATTAATAATTTTTTATTATTCCAAAAAAAATTACCCTTTACTTGACTTAGTGGACTATATATTTCCTATTGGATTTAATGTTTAAATATATTAAAAATAATTAATAATTAATAACCAAATAATTTTTTAATAAATGTTATGGATACCCCTTTACTTAATCTTGATTGACTTTATCTTATTGGATTAAACTTAAATAATTAATAAATAATATATACAAATAAAATTTAAAATGAAATAGTATAAAATTCAAATATATAATATATTATAATGTATAAGTTATTGAATTATTTATTAAGAATATAATGAGTTACTTTGACTTTATATTATACAATGATTGACCCATAATTAACATTAGAATATTATTATATAATTTAGCCGTTTTTTATATAGTCGTTAATGGTCACACCTAGCCCTTTGGAAGATCTACTCTCCCTATTTAACTGTTATGATGTGGCTCCTCAACTTGTCCTTACAATGAACCACACATGTTGGTTTGAAACACGTCAACAAAGGTTTTCTACATGTGATTTAGTGCTGAAACTCTTCTTAAAATATCTATTTGCTTTAAAAAAAAATCAAGTTGCTTCCATTAATGGAATGTTGTCTATAAATGTCGAACTTGACAATTAGGGGAGAACAATATAAGTTAAGTTAGTTTTGGGTGAATGTTAGGATTTGTGTTATTAATTTACAAAAATTTATTTGCTTTTAAAAAGAATTCTAATTGCTTGCATTAATGGAATGTTGTCTATAAATTCTGATGGAGGAGTATCAAACGAGATAAATTACCTTGGACCTGACTCTTCAAAATTATTTACTAAAGAGGGTTGGACCTCTTAATTTTTCTTACTTATTATTTGTTTGTAAAAGTTGTTGGAATTCCCACATTAGGAGTGAAGTGATTGATTTTGTTAGCTTAGGTATGTGTTAGGCCAATTAATTAGGAATTAGGTTGTTTGAGAAATTCGAATTTCGAGAGGAGAAGTAAAAAGAGGAAAATCACATTTTTTGTGAGAGAGGTTGAATGTAGATCAGGTCAGTAAGGGCTAGAATAATTTATGTGTTGTGGTTTTTCTTTTTCATAATTGATTCAATGGAGTTTCATGGTGTATCTTGTCATCATCCTATGTCAAGGAATTGTTTGCTTCAATTGATGAAAATCATTTTGCTATAGTGTAATGGTGGAATCTTGTAGATTCATATCCAATAAATTGTGTATATGTGGGAATTTTGCATTCAAATGAGATTGATCTATAGATCTCCTCAATGCTATGAGTATTTTATCCTAATTGCATGTTTTCTCAATGACAGATCTAAAGAAATCTCAAATTTCTACTTTTTTTTGCTTCAAATCGTTCAAAAAAACGATCAATCAAAGAAGGGTCACACCATGCATCACTTTTGAGACAGAAGGGTGACAATAGCATTACAGAGGCGTCGCGCCAGTTCAGAGTTGTTTTTGATCAAATTTTAGGAGTCCATTTCGAACTTTAGAAGTTGGGTCAAGTAGCCCTGCGTGTCTAATTTATATTGAGTCATCAAACTCGAAAAAATACCGAGGGGAAGGCCTCCAAAACTTGAGTTTGCCATCCTCACTCACGAGCGTCTTTCCTAGTCAAAAATATTTGAGGCAGGAATTCGAGGAATAGAGTATTGGCAGTCAGAACTTCCATCATTTGGTATCAAAGCAAGGAATAGAGTATTGTTCTCAGAACTTCAACAAATATGCCACCCAGGAGAGGAGGAGATGGCATAGGTCAGGGAAGACCTATAGCCAATGCAATACTACTTGAAGAAATTATACATCTTCACACAAGAATGGAAGCAATGGAAACTATTTAGAAGAGAGTCCCTGGTGAGGGAGATGCCAGTGCTGAAGAAGAATGTTATAAGGAAGAAGAAGAGGAAGAGAGTGAAGCAACCAAAATTCTCAAGATGTTGGAAAAAGCAAGCGAAAGACCAAAGGTAGAAATACCTCTGTATGAAGAAAACATTAATGTGGAAGAGCTCATGGATTGGACTAGTGCATTAGATAAGTATTTCAACTATGAAGAGGTCAAAGATAAAAGGAAGGTGAAATTCACAGCTACCATATTGAAAGGCCATGCAACCATCTAGTGGGATGAGCTTCAAATATCCAGAGAAAGGAAGGGAAAACTCAAGATTAAGTGGTGGGATAAAATGGTGAGAAAATTGAAAAGTAAATTTATGCCCAAGGATTACCAGTTAAACCATTTCAGGCAGTGACAAAACTTAAGACAGAAAGGGATGACTATCAGAGAGTACACAGAGGAGTTTTATAAGCTGAGCATTAGATCAAGACATGCTGAAGATGACATAGAAAAGGTAGGCAGATATATCAACGGATTGAGATACGATATACAAGATGAAATCAATCTGTTATGTCTGAAGACAATTGAAGGTGCCTATCAAGCAGATTTGAAGTCAGAGGAGAAATTGTTGAGAAAGTAAAGTTAGAAGAACAGAGGTAAAATTCCAACAAGAGGAAGAGGAGCTTCCAAACTAAGATTCCATAACTCTCAGAATGAAACAGGAGGGTCCAATAATCGACTACCACAGAGAGGAAAATTTGGTAGAGGAAGATTTGGACCCAAAGGTAGAAGCCGAGGAAGGGAAATTCAATGTTATACATGTGGATAATTAGGACATGGGTTATGGGACTACTCTCAAAACAAACCAGCAAATCCAAGGAATGTAAATATAGCTAAGACAAAATAAGAAATCCCTTAGTTCATGAGGAAATAAGAGCCACCTGAGGTGGGAGAGTCTTTATTGTTAAAAAGAGTATTGCTAAAGGCAAAAAAAGAAGCCAATGAACCATCTCAAAGGAAAAGTATATTTAGGACTATGTGCAAATCTAAAGAGAAATGTTGCAAGGTTGTGATTGATAGTGGGAGCATTGACAATCTTGTCTCCAAAGAAAAGGTAGAGAAATTGGGTTTGGTCAAGATGGAACACCCTACTCGCTACAAAGTGTCTTGGTTGCAAAAAGGACATCAGCTCTTGGTGACAGAACAATGCAGGGTAGATATACAGATTGGTACATATAAAGATGTGGTATTGTGTGATGTAATGCCAATGGATGTGTGTCATATATTGTTGGGGAGACCTTGGAAGTTTGATGTGAAAGTCGTTCATGATACTAGGAGCAACACATATACCTTAGGGAAGGAGCAGAAGAAGCATACATTGTTACCTTTGAACGATGCAGCGGAAAA
Organism: Pinus taeda; assembly: GCA_000404065.3. NCBI lineage: Eukaryota > Viridiplantae > Streptophyta > Pinopsida > Pinales > Pinaceae > Pinus > Pinus taeda. The sequence continues at coordinate 98,406 of APFE031473633.1, forward strand.
AGGAATGACTAAGGAAAATGTTTTGATGATTATTGGAAAAGAATTGTTACGAGAAGACAAGAAGGAGAAAGAAATGCATTTTGTTGTTTTGGGTAAACCCAAGGTAATTTTGACTTCTACTAATTTAGATAATTTTCCTGTCGAAATTCAAAACCTACTAAATGATTATGTTGACATTATTGTTGATGAATTTCCAAGTGCATTTCCACCAATTACAAGTATTAACTATCACATAGATTTAATACCTGGTGTGATTTTACCAAACAAAGCATAATATAGGCTAACTCCTCAGGAAAATGAAGAATTTGCGAGACAGGTGAAGGAGTTGTTGGATAAAGAATCAATAAAGGAGAGCCTAAGTCTATGTGTAGTACCAGCAGTGCTCAGTCCCAAAAAGGATGGTGAATGGTGCATGTGCATCGATTCCAGAGCAATAAATAAGATTACTATCAGGTATAGATTTCCCTTACCACGTATGGATGATTTGATGGATTGCTTGAGTGGGTCAAAGTATTTTTCTAAGATAGATTTGAAGAGTGGATGCCATCAAATAATGATTAGAGAGGGGGATGAATGGAACATTGCATTCAAGACTAATAGTGGGTTGTATGAATGGTTAGTGATGCCTTTTGGACTCACTAACACATCAAGTACATTTATGAGACTGATGAATGAGATCTTAAAAGAATATGGTGGAAAATTCATGATAGTTCATCTTTATGATATTCTAATTTTAAGTTAGAACAAAGAAGAGCATTTGGAGCATCTTAAGTTGGTTTTAAATACTTGACAAAAAGAGAAGTTGCTGATAAATTTGAAGAAGTGCAGTTTCATGAAGAAAGAGCTCGTTTACATGGGATTTGTAGTCTCATAAGAAGGTTTGAAGATGGACCCAAAAAAGGTACAAGTAATTTTGAACTGGCCAACTCCAAGGAGCGTATTTGAGGTAAGACGTTTTCATGGTCTTGAAAGATTTTATAGAAAGTTTATAAGAAGCTTTAGTAAGATATGCGCATCGATAGTCGAAACGATAAAGGAAAGTAAACAACCATTTAAGTGGATATAGGTAGCAGATCAGAACTTCAAACTGTTGAAAAAGAAGATTACTGAAAAACTTGTTTAGCCCTACCAAACATTGATAAAACTTTCCAAGTTGAGACTCACGCTAGTGGGGTAGCAATTGGAACTGTATTGAGTCAGGACTATAGACCTATAGCTTATTTCAGTGAAAAGATGAATGAGGCCAAGTGGAAGTACTCATCCTATGATAAAGAATTCTATGATGTTATTCAAGATTTAAAGAAATGGAGGCATTACTTGTTTCCTAAAGAATTTATTTTGTGTTTTGATAATCATGCAGTATAGTTCATAACTAATTAGCCAAAGTTGAGACAAAAGAACGCTAATTGGGTGGATTACTTACTGAGTTTCACCTTTGTAATTAAGCACACAAGCGGTAAGTCAAATAAAGTTGTTGATGATTTGATCCGAGTGAATTTGGTTGTGCAGGAGCTGAATATTGGCATTTTAGTATTCGAAGAAATGATTGACATGTATAAGGAAGATACAGATTTTAAAGAAATATATGTAGATGTTCAGAATCCCATGATTCATAATAGAAGCCAATGGTTAGACTACCTGATTCAAGGAGGCTTATTGTTCAAAAACAATAAACTGTGTATTCCTAAATGTTCCATGAGGGGAAATTTGATTAAAGAAAAACATAGTGGAGGATTGTGTGGACACTTTGGGCAGGACAAGACATTCACTCAAATGAATGCTTTTTATTATTGGCCAAAAATGAAAACTTATTTCAAAAAGTTTGTTGAGAAATGAAAGATTTGTCAACATGCCAAAGGGAGGAGCCAAAATATTGGGTTATATCATCCATTGGCAATACCAAACAGGCCTTGGGATATAATCAGCATGGATTTTGTTTTGGTTTTTCCAAAGATGCAAATAGGATATGACTCTATCTATGTTGTTCTGGATATATTTTCAAAATGGCTCATTTCATTGCTTGTAGGAAAACTAGCGATGCAACTCATATTGCTAATTTGTTTTTCTCAGAAATTGTAAGGTTACATGGGTTGCATGTAAGTATTGTTTCAGATAGAGATACTAAGTTCGTGGGACACTTTTGGAGTACTCTATGGAATAAGTTAGGTACAAACCTCAGTTTTAGTTCAACCTATCACCCTCAGACAGATGGGCAAACTTAAGTGGCGAATAGGAGCTTGGGAAACATATTAAGAAGCTTGGTTTACAAACATCCAAAACAGTGGGATTTAGTGCTTGCTCAAGATGAATTTTCTTACAATGATACTCCTAACAGGATTACAGGAGTGAGCCCATTTCAAATTGTTTTTGGAATGCACCCTAGAGGAGTATATCAGCTTAGAGATTTGGGAAAGAAAGAGATAACGAGTCCAAATGCTAAAGAACTTGTAGAACAAATGTAGAAATTGCAGGAAGATGTCAAGAAAAGATTACAAGAAAGTAGCAAGAAGTATAAACAAAGGGCTCATGTGATGAGAAGAGAAAGTGGGTGACTATTTATGGTTTACCTAAGGAAAGAAATATTTCTTGTAGGGACTTATAACAAATTAAAAATGAAAAAGATAAGACCATGTAGAATTTTGAGGAAGTTTTCCTCCAATGCTTATGAGATTGAACTGTCGTAAGGAATTGGAATATCTCATATCTTTATTGTTGCAAATTTGTACCCATACAAGGAAATAGAGGCAAAAACACAAGATGAACCTGCAGATGGGGAAGTTCAGACTCTAAATTTGGAGGAACAGATGCCAAGGAAAACAAACAGAGAAGTGGAAGTAGTCTTGGAGAAGAAAGTAACAAAGAAGGCTAGAGGACAATCATATTATTAGTGTCTAATCAAATGGAAGGGACGACCAATTGAAGATGCTAGTTGGATGACAGCAACAAAGTTAAAGAAGTATCAATTGAATCTAGAAGACTTGATGGAACCTTCTTTTCTTCCCCAAGAGTCTAATGTAGGAGCACCAAACGAGATAAATTACCTTGGACCTCTTAAATTTTCTTACTTATTATTTGTTTGTAAATTTTTTTGGAGTGCCCACATTAGGAGTGAAGTGATTGAGTTTGTTAGCTTAGGTGTGCATTAGGCCAATTAATTAGGGATTAGGTTGTTTGAGAAATTCGAATTTATAGAGGAGCATTAAAAAAGAGGAAAACCACATTTTTGGTGAGAGAGGTTGAATGTAGATCACGCTAGTAAGGGCCATAATAATTTATGTGTTGTGGTTTTTCTTTTCCATAATTGATTCAGTGGAGTTTCATGGTGTATTTGTCATCATCCTATGTCAACTTGGAACTATTTCCTTCAATCAATGAAAATCATTTTGTTGTATTGTAATGGTGGAATCATATAGATTGATATCCAATAAATTATGTATATGTGGGAATTTTGCATCGAAATGAGATTGATCTATGGATCTCCTCAATGTTGTGAGTATTTTATCCTAAATGCATATTTTCTCAATGATAGATCTAAAGAAATCTCAAATTTCTACTTTGTTTTTTTGCTTGAAATCACCAAAAAAAACCATCAATCATAGAAGGGTCATGCCATGGGTCACGCATGAGAAAGAAGGGTGGAACTAGCATTGCAGAAGCATCGTGCTAGTTAAAAGTTGTTTTTATCGACTTTTAGGAGTCCATTTCGAACTTTGGAAGGTGGGTCAAGTAGCCCCACGTGTCTATTTTCTATTGAGTCATCAAACTCGAGAAAATGCCCAAGGGAGGGCCTCCAAAAATTTAGTTTTCCATCCTCACTCAGAAGTGCCACGTCTAGTAAAAAAAAATTGAGACATAAGTTCAAAGAATAGAGTATTGGTAGTCAAAATTGCCATCAATGTCAAACTTGACAATTAGGGTAGAACAATATAAGTTAAGTTTGTTTTGGGATAATGTTGGGATTTGTGTTGTTAATTTACATGAAACACTGTTTTTTTAACAATATTATTCATTTATATTTGTTTACCTTTAGAGTTAAATAAACAAGTTGTCTTTAGCGTGAATTTTTGGAATCTTTTCGGTGGAGTTTTCTAGTCTAATTTCTCTAAAATCTGACATGAATTCATTGAAATCACAAGTTTGATGGATAACCCCTGCACAATAAAAGTTCCCTAGGTTTTTTCACAATGTTGATTCCATATATACATTAAAAATGCTATTTTAAATAACACAAATCAATATTTCACCTCAAATATTTCCATCGGATTCTAGCACCGAAAACTCCAAAACATTGTACTAAAGACAACTCATTAAATATATAGGAGAAACATACATAATTAAAAAAATATTATTTTAATCTTTAAATTTTTTTTTCATTTATAATTTTTTAATGAATATTTTTTTTAAGTCAAAATATTTTATTTATGTACAAGATTATAGAGGTGAGTACATCTCTGCAAAAATGCTACTAGTCTCACTCTCTCGAACAAATAACACATTGCCAAATAAAATTATTTACCTAGACCACCAAAGCCACATAACACTAGAAAACCGTTAATGTCATGAAATAACCAATGACCATTATGGATCAGATGACTTAACTAGAGTAGGATGCTCTGATCAGGAACCTAGAGATGGTGATGGCCTCGAGTCACAATGAACATGCTTCTCCATGTGATCCATTCTTCCCTTGAAACGATACAATTTCTCTTGAATGTGCCACTACCCCTTTGCATGTTGGTTAAGCGGTCTTTCAAATTCCATTGGTTTATCTATATATAATTCATAAAAGAAATTATAGCATTCATTTTCTCATTCCAATCTCTACAAAGCTTCTCCAGCAGAATTGTAACATGTGCCTAAGATTACTACTAAAGTTAGTCATCGAGTAGACCAACGCCTTCGTTCCAAGTTTGAGGGTTGTGGTCTACAACCTCCCCTTGGTCTAGGTCCTCCCCACAATTCCTATCATGCTATCCCAAGTCGTCCATCCCTCTTTTTTCCTTGCCACTATGTTGAGTCGTTAACAACCAAAATGTAAGCCTATGGAGTCTGATGATGCACTCACTACGAACTTTCCAAAGGTGTCCCTCACCATACGAGGGTATATCTCCATAAAACACACATCCACCTTGACAAAGGAAAAACCTAGCACACTTTGAGATTGTGCTCTGACCCCCCTCCACCCAGAATACACTAATTATTCAAGATCCCACCATAAGAACCCAGAGCAACCCAACAAGCCAATATGTGATCTCTACCAACTTTTACTTCAAATTCTTGGCCACAACCAAGGTGGGAATCCTACAAACGCTTGACAACAACCTAGAAAGGCAATAACTACAACAAATCCAATAGAAGACCAAGCTTCCATATAAATATAAGCACCCAAATTAAGCTTATTTTCAAATGACACTACATCCCACGAACAACAATTCAACTTTAGGATTCAACCTAGAGGGGTAGTGGTCAAACTCTTTCCCCTCCAGCCGAACCCACTGGGTCACAAGAAAAGTAACAAAACATCAAACACCGAGATTGGATTCCAGACAAGAGTATACCCTAGACTTATATCTAGAGAGAAATTGAGACTTATAGTGGGAATTTAGAATCCCACTATTTTCAAATCTCACTTCATGAAATTACCCAAAATCTTAGATCATCAAGATCACTGCTATTTTTAGAGCCACAAAGCTCATAATGTTGTACTCGTGCATTCCTCACATCCTTATTTAACTAAACTTCCCCCATCAATCAACCAACTTGCTTGACCACCTAACATATTGAAGACATTAAAACTCTCACATGACCATGAATAGTGTAGGTGTGCCACACCACACAACCTTGATATTCAAGGGGGTCTGTGTGGTGGTGGGCACCCTCCCAGAGACCCACATCCCATTGATCAACCAAGGTTTTATTATTTTTGAATACATATATGTGTGCATGAGCTCGCACTAATTTTTTATTTACCATACAGACTTAAATTATGTAAATTTATCCTTTTATAAACAATTATTACATTAGTATAATATTTCAATAAAATATAAAAATTAAATATATAAAAGAAACATATGTAAGCTTAAAATTATTTTAATCTTAAATTATATATATTGATTAAACACTTAAACTATATAAATTTATATGAAATCTATATATTAGTAAGATTTTTTAATTTTTTTTGTCCATCAAAAGCACTGTATTTATATTACCATGAAGAAAACAAGTACATTCAAATTTTCATCAACTCATCCTCTCTCATTCCGACCGAATTTGTTTGAAAAGAGATTTGGAATATGAAGCAGAAAGTTTAGCAATTGATTACTTATTTTCGAAGGGCTACGAAGCCATACTAACCAAAAAACTGACAAAATAAGCAAACAAACTATTAATGGCATATCAACGTGGTAGAAGCGAATGGTGCATGGTTGGAGCTGCTAGCTGAACCTGTTTCTCATGCATGTGGTAATTAGTGTGCTCTAGGAAGGCCTCTAACGCTTTCAAGCCTTCATTTGTTTGCCTCTACCTTTTGCAAACATTCTCCAATTGTTCCATAATTTCCGATTGAGAGAACTATATGTCATTCAAATAAGAGAAAATTTAATTTCGATCCTCATATCTATGATCTTGGAGGATATGTAGGTTGGCCTAGATCCCCTGTAATAAAAAAAAAATCAATTCTAGGGAGGAGTCTTGAACAACACGACCAGGAGAAAGAGTTGGGTTTTGCGTTAGCTCCTTCGTTCTATACAGACTAGCTGAGAGTTCCTCAGTAGAGGATGAGACACCGCCCACACAAGCGATTGGATGGTCATGTTTTCCACCCCCTATGTGGGGTATTCCTCGTTGACACGACACACCTGCATACAAAAGGAGTTCCCAAGACTTGACAAGACCCTAGGCCAACTAACCTGCAAAATCACCACCACAATGCAATCTCCAAATTTCCCACTATGGGACAACACAACAGTGGGGGTTCGATTCAACTATACAAACAGACTAGAACAAGTATGCCCCAAACCCCTCAACACTAAATAAAGGAACTAACCCTAAAAATGGAGGCGTGCCCAAGGCTTAACACAACAAAACTCACGAAGAAAAGCTGAGAACCTCAAAAGTTGTTGGAGGCCAACTAGCTTGAATGTTAAGGCATCATGATACATAGAGATAAGCTTCTGGTTCCACCCAATTAACTACCCAAGATCAAACCCATGGCATATTAAGGCCTTTGATGAAAATGTGGGGCGGGCACAATTGATCACAATTCGACAAAGAAAATCCATTATTACTCCTCATAGGGACCCGAGGCACTAGGCTAAGATTGAAAACTGACTCACACCACCAAAAACCCACAAGAACATTGAACCAAGTCCCAACCTTGTAGCCTCTAACAATGAATCAATTGGGACAAAGATGCCACCCTTTCACAAGGGAAATAACCCTGACAAGACCAACATAAATATAATTAAATACAACCAACAAATACCAGCAGGAGAGGTAGCACATTACCCAAATTCACAAACCCAGGTGACACCACCAACACAGAGAGAAGATAATCGGCGGATGGAAAAGAAACAAACCAAAAAAGATTTGGCTAACCTGTAAAGCAATATCTCCAGACACAGGCACTGTCGGGTCACAAACGAAGTCTTGAGAGAAAGACCACACATAAGGGTTGACTTCAGCTTTTAACTCCTCACCACCTTAGCCTTTCGGTTTTTTCCACAGACCTAAATAGTAAACGTAACCGTCACCACCTTCCAAAATATCTCTTCTCATCAACCAACACAGCCAACCACTCACATTCCATAACCATAACATAATACTTAATTTTTCCTTCTCGAGAAGCGTCTGTCGTCACGGCAAGTGCCAAACACCTACCCTCTTTAACATGTGCATGGGAGACATGTGGATGGGGTTGGGGATCCCAAGGCGCCCTCAACCAAAAGTCGGTCACCCCCATCAAGGGATATTAGTAAGAAGTTATAATAGAAATGTAACATTTTAATAAAATATAAAAATTAAATATTTAAAAGAAATCTATCTAAATTGAAAAAATAAAAAATAAAAAATAAAATTGTTTCTCATTTAATATTTTTAAATATATATGTATTAATTTTTTTTTTTTTTTTTTAAGACACACTTAAAATTATATATCTATATATATATATATATATATATATATATATATATATATATTATATATATATAGTTAGAATAGAAGTGTAATATTTCAATAAACATTAAAATCAAATATGTAAAAGAACATATATAGATTGAAAAAAACTAAACTTTAAATTTTTTAATGATTTATTTGATATATGTGTGTGTGTGTGTTTATATATATATATATATATATATATATATTGATAAGTGGGTGAATCCTGAAAATCACGCTTACCTTGTTTCTGAGAGGCCACGACTCAGGGGCATCTAAGCCGTCAAAGTCACCCGGGGATCGCACCCGGCCTGAGCCGCACCAGCGGAAACCATGCTGGATTTTTGGTATCAGCGAGACTAGAACTGATGACCTTTGCTTACGGAGAGCCTTAACAGCACGCTCCTTCAACGACTGTTCTATATCTCTTTGATTTATTTTTTATATTTATACAATACATAGTTAAATTATATTTTGATAACTATTTATAATAAAACTAAAATATTTCCATAATATATAAAACGCACACCCACACATTATTAAAAAATAATTTAATATTTAAATTTGGTTGTCATTTATTACCTTTTTTTTAAACTACAACTTTATATTACTCAAAATTTAGATGTCAAAAATACATTGAATTTCCTTTTCTTCCTGAGGATTTTTCATATCCTCTATTGCACAACCCACACAAAAGGCAGAATTGAGCCTTCTTATTAGAAAAACATTTGGAGAACATACAGAGCCAAAGATAAACCCATTGTTACCCCTTAAATGCAAGGACGCAGGCCTATTGAGCATAGGACTCTAAAACAACACAGTGGAAACAAATATTACTAGGACCATACATCATAAATATTCAATTCCCAAACACACAACATAATAGGCACGCAAGCTTGAATTTCAAAAGAACCAACACATCATATTTAAAACAAAGACGATTGAGAATATACATACATGAATAAATGATAAATAGCCACATAGCATACTAGCCATGCATGTTTGCCCATTGGCATACCACTTACAACATAGCCAAATGAAAAGAGACCAATATATTACATCAATTATCCAGCTGAGCATTAAAACAACTTTGGACCAACAAAGCCCCTATTCAACAAGCCTAAGACCAACCACTTATATGTTGAACAAAGTTGCTGCCCTGTTACAACTATATTCATTCTTAGAAGAGGATATTGTGGTTGAAACTCTCGCACTTGAACCTGGAGGGTCCAAGAGATCTCCATTGTCAAACTCACGTGCAATGTGGCCCTCCACGTGAGATATGCGGGAATCATTCCTATCAAAAAAAAACATTTGGGTTTTTAACATTCTTTTTCATGTCTTCTTGGGTGGAGAAGACATTGTATTTCTCAACTTATTTTTCCTTAAGAACCAAACCTAGAAAAGGTTTCATTTTCCAATACAGTGCAACTAAATTCAAATATTTCTATTTCATACCCCTTGTGTGACCAAGGTCACGAAACCAGTATGAAATATCCTCAATGGACTCTAAATCATAATGGTATTAGCGTTGGAATCCAACTTGAGTCTCAAGCTTCCTAATTTCCTTTCTTGTCTCTAGCGTAACATCATTAAAGTAGGTGGCTACCGAACCATGGGAAACATCATGGCCCTACGCTACCCCTAAGGGGAAAAACCACCTTCCTCGCATATAAATCATATTCTCTATCTAGGAGGCATCAATGCAACACCAAGGGAACACCTTGAGCATCAGCTGTAAATCCCACAACTTGCAAAATAACTAGAAAACCGACTAGACAAGCCAACTTGACAACCAAACCTTATTCGAACTATGTCATGCCCATATCTCCATACAAAAGTTTAATATTCATATGAAACACCAAAAAAAACAATTGGAGACTCACCACCTTCAACAGACACCCCACAACCCAAAACCATTAAATACGACAATATTCCTAGAAATGACACAATATATCTTTGAAAAAATTCTTTCAGTCTCACTCTCTAGAACAAATAACAAAATTCCAAATAAAATTAGCTACCTAGAGCACAAAAGCCACATAACACTAGAAAATTGTTCATGTCATGAAATAGCTAGTAACCATTATGGATCAAATGACTTAACTAGAGTAGCATGATCTGATTCGGAACCTAGAGATGACAATGGCCTCAAGTCACAATGAACATGTTTCTCCATGTGATCCAATTTTCCCTCAAAACGATATAGTTTCTTTTGAATGTGCCACTCACCTCTTTGCATGTTGATTAAGAGGTCTTTCAAATGACATTGGTTTCTCTATAGATCATTCATAAAGGAAATGTAGCATTTCTTTCCTCATTACAAGATTTTCTAAGCTACTCCCGAAGCATTATAACATGTGCTTAAGATTACTACCAAAGTTAGTCATAAAGTAGACCAACACCTTTGTTCCAAGTCTAAGGGTTGGGGTCGACAACCTCCCCTTAGTCTAGGTCCTCCCCACAATGCCTATCATACTAGCCCATGTTGCCCATACGTCTTTTTTCCTTGCCCCTATGTTGAGGAATTAACAACCAAATTGTAAGCCTATGGAGTATGATAATGCACTAGCTATGAACTTTCTAGAGGTGTCCAACAACATACCGGGGTATACCTCCATAAAACACACATCCACCTTGACCAGGCAAAAACTGAGCATACTATGAGGTTGTGCTCTAACCACCCTCCACCCATAACACACTAATTCTTCAAGATCCCACCCTAAGAACCTAGAGAAACCAAAAAAACCAATATGTGATGTCAACCAAACCTTACTACAAATTATTGGCCACAAATAGGGTGGTAATTCTCCAAACACTTGAAAACAACCTAGAACGACAATAACTACAACAAATCCAACAAAAGACCAAGCTTCCAAATATCAATGATGAGATTGAATCTCTACAATACTTGGAAGAAAAGCTTTCAAAGTAAGCTTATTTTGAAATGAAACTAAATCCCTCGAACAATAGTAGAACCTTAGGGGTCAACCTAGAGAGGCAGTGGTGAAACTCTTTCCTCTACAAATGATCCCACTAGATCACATGGAAAGGAATAAAACCCCAAACACCAAGATTCGATTCGATACAAAAGTATACCCTAGACTTATATCTAGATCGAAATCGATACTTATAGTGGGAATTTAGATTCCCACTATTTTCAAATCCCACTTCATGAAATTACCCAAAATCTTATACCATCAAGATCACTGCTATTTTTAGAGCCACAAAGATCGTAATGTTGTCCCCATGCATTCCTCGCATCCTTATTTAACTAAACTTCCTCCATCAATCAACCAACTTGCTTGAAAACCCAACATATTGAAGACATTAAAACTCTCACATGAGCCTGCATGGCATAGGCGTGCCACACCACCCAACCTTGATATTCAAGGGGGTTGATGCGGTGGTGGTCGTCATCCCCGAGACCCACATTCCATTGATTAACCAAGGTTTTATTATTTTTGAATACATATGTGTGTGCTTGCACAAATTTTTTATTTATACCATACACACTTAAATTATATAAAATTGTCTTTTTATAAACAATTATCACATCAATGTAATATTTAAATAAAATATAAAATTATTTTAATATATATATTAATTACACACCTAAATTATATAGATATATATTAGTAAGAAATTAACTTTTTTTTGTCAATGAAAAGCACTGTATTTATATTACCATCAGGAAAATAAGTACATTCATATTTTCATCAGCTTCTCTTGCCTCATTTTGACTGAATTTGTTAGTGAGAAGAGTTGGAATATGAAGCAGAAGATTTTACAATTAATCCCTTATTTTTGGAGGGCTATGAAGCCATACTATCCAAAACATTAACAAAATAAGAAAACAACCTATCAAAGGCATATCAAGGTGGTGGACGCAGATGGTGCATGGTTGAAGTTGCTAGCTAACCCTATTTCTCATGCATGTAGTAGTCAATGTGCTCCAGGAAGACCTTTAACTCTCACAAGCATTCATTTGTTTGCTTATGGCTTTTGCGAACATTCTCCAACTATTTCCAAATTTTTTTACTAAGAGAACTATATGTCATTCAAATAAGACACAACATCATTTTGATACTCATATCTATGATCTCAAGGATATATAGGCTGGCCTGGATCCCCTGTAATTGAAAAGCAATCAATTCTAGGCAAAAGGCTTGAATAACATGACCATGAGAAATATGTCAGTTGTTTTCTAGCTCCTCATGTCTATCATGATTGGATGAGTGTTCCTCACTAGAGGATGAGGCACCTCCCACAAGAGCGACTGGATGGAAATGTTTTCCACACCCTATGCGAGGTCTTCCTCACCGACATGACATACCTATAGAAGAAAGGATTTCCTAGGACTGGATAAGACCCTAGGCCAACTGGCCCTTAAAATCATCACCACAATGCAATCTCCAAATTTTCCACCATGGGACAACATAGCAATAGGGGATAAAATCAACTCTACCAACACACAAGGACCAAGCTCCCCCAAACCCACCGACACTATAGAAAGGAACCTACACTGAAAATGGAGGTGAGCCCCAAGACTTAACAAAAAAAAAACCAACAGAGTAAAGCTGAGAACCTCACAGACCACCGGAGGCCAACCACCTTGAATGTCAAGGCCTCACGATACATATAGATAGTCTTTCATTTGAGCCAAATTACCCACCAAATCACGAACCGAAGATAGAATAGAGCCTCAAATGAAAATTGGGGGCACAATTGACCACAATTCCAGAAAGAAAAGCCCATATTACTCCTCATAGGAACCCCTAGAATGAGGCTAAGATTGATAGCTGAATCACACCACCAAAAACCCACAGGAACACTGAACCAAGACACAGCCTCGCAACCTCTGAGAATGACTAGATTGAGACAGAGATGCCAACCTTTCAAAAGGGGAATAGCCACAACAGGACCAACAAAAAGAGAATTAAATGCAACCAACAAACACCAAAAGGAGAGGTAGCATATTACCAAAATTTGTAGACCCTAGCAATGCCACCAGCACAGAGAGAATATAATTGATGAATGGAAGAGCAACGACCAAAAAAATATCTAGCCACCATGTAAAGCAATATCTCTAGACACAGATGCTCTCGGGTCCTAAACGAAGTCTTAAGAACAATTGCACACAAAGGGGTTGTTGGGTATGCATGATATTCTTTACAAAAATAGAAGTAGGTGTTGCACATTACGCTAGGTGTTGTGGGAGGGTCACAAGGGGCTGGAAGCCCCCCCTATTGGGGATTTGTAGGGGGGTTCATAGCCACCCTACACAGGGTTCGAGGTAGTGCCTTGGGAAAAAATAAGCTATGGGGACCTAATAATAGTTGGGCGGACCCAAGGACCAGGGGAAAACCAAAAGATGGTGGGTGGACCTACGCAAGGTTTTGTGCATGGGCTTTACACATGGTTTTTGGCATGATGGGTTTTTCCCAAGGTATTTTGTAGATCCAGTCAAGGGAACTAGAATTATGTTCTAATCCAGGGTTAGTGGATTGGGGTTTATGAATGCTTCAACATGTATATACATGTATTTTAAAATTGAAATAAATATAATGAAAAATCAATCTGGTAGCCCTGGTTTCGGAATCCAGGGGAAAATATCTGTGTATATTTTATATTTTGTTCTTGTCTTTGTTCATTCTTTTGTTTGAAGTATTCATTTGCAAGAATTTTCTTTACAAGATTAAAAGCTATATTTGGTATCAGAGTTATTTCCGCTTTAAGGGGACACCTTTGCTGTTGAGGGGTTTTTCTTGGGATTGGGGTAAACCCTGTTCAATGGGAGATCTGTGGGATTGATTCTTGCGGTAAAAGAAGATAAAAAACAATGGAAAGAAAGATATCGAGAAATTTAATGGTCATAATTTTGAGATGTGGAAGCTCAAGATGGAGGAGACGTTGGTGGACCTAGATTACTGGATTTTTGTAGATCCAGGCATGGCACCGACAAGAATGTCGGAAAAATATTCAGCAAAATTAGATTGGTAGGCAAAGAGCACAATACAATTGTGTCTCTCAGATTCAGTTTTGTTGAATGTATGAGAGGAAGATATGATGAATGATTTGTGGGCTTAGGGACTTTGTACCAATCTAAGTCTCTAGTGAACAAAATGTTTTTGCAGAAAAGTTATATAACCTGAGGATGAAGGATGGAGACTTAGTGACAAAGCATATGAAATCCTTTAATACTATGGTAAGCCAGTTGTTATCTATTCATATAAAAATTTCAAGCGAAGATAAGTGCATCAGTTTGCTATGTTCTCTACCAAATTTGTAGGATAGTCTAGTTGTTGCAATAGGTAGAAATACAACTACCTTGAAGTTTGATGAAATAGTCTCATCCTTGTCTCAGAGGAGATGAGATGGAAAAATATGGAGAGCCGGAATGGAGATGCCTTATCTATACGAGGACATTCCCTAAACAGAAACAAAAATAAGTACTCGAGTGGAAGATATAAATATAGAGGGAGATCTAAATCTCCAGGTCTTGCATTACAATGAAGTCCTTCCAGCCATTTATAGGCTCCATTACATATAATACCACCGGAAGAATACTATGGGTGCACAATACCATGTGCCGCAAAACCATCATTGTTTAACCTCATCAACTTTGACTCTATCCTGAGTCAAGTTTACCTAACACATGTTATGGCATCAAAGGCTTGGACATATTGGAGAGAAGGGCCTTCGAATATTGAATTGTAATGGTATGGTATAAGGTATGTCTAATTTATCTCTAGATTTTTGTTTTTATGAACATTGTGTATATGGGAAGAATAATCAGGTGAGTTTCCCCTCTGGTGCTAAGAGGGCAATAGGGATATTAGAGCTTGTGCATAGTGATGTGTTTCGATTTGTGTAGGTTCCATAATTGGGAAATTCTATGTACCATGTCTCATTTATATATGAATTCTCAAGGAATACATGGATATATTTCCTCGGGAAGAAATATGAAGTCTTTGACAGGTTTAAAGAATTTAAGTCTTTAGTGGAAAATCAGACAGAGAAAAAGATCAAGGTGTTGAGTACAGATAATGGTGGAGAGTGAACTGCAAGAAGGAATTTGAAGAGTTTTATAATAAGTGTGGTATAGAATAGTACAACGCTACTCTATGCAAACCTCAACAAAATGGATTTGCAGAAATAATTAACTGGACGTTGATGGAAAAGGAGAGAAGCATGCGTAGTGGTGTTAAGTTAGTATAGGAATTATGGGCAGAGGCAGTGGATACTGCATGTTACCTATTCAATAGATCACCTTCATTAACATTGGAGGATGAGAATCCACATGAGGTATGGACTAGTAAAAAACCCTCTCTTTCACATCTGGGGGTATTTAGCTATGATGAATATGTACATGTTCCAAAGGAGAAAATAACCAAGTTAGATAGTAAATCTAAAAGGTGCATATTTATTGGGTATAAGGATGGTTTAAAATGTTATAATATTTTGAACCCAGAAACAAGGAAGGTTATGTACAGTTGAGATGTGGTGTTTAGAGAGGTGAAAGATGTTATTAAACATGAATTCCTATGAAAGGAACCTAAAAATACAGAGTTTGATTTAAAGGAGTAAGAATCATACTCTACAAAAGAACATGAATCACAAGAGGAAGAGCCACGAACTCCAGTTTTGAGAAGATTAGTTTGAGAGAGAAGACAACCAAGAAGGTATAGTCCATATTCTTTTTGTTAAAATCTTTCTTTATCTATTACTGATGATGATCCCAAAATTGTCAGGGAGGCAGTAGATTCAGAAGACAGAAAACTATATAGAGAGGTCATGGTTGATGAAATGGCATCTTTCAACAAAAATGAGGCTTGGGATCTAGTGGAGTTGCCAAATGATAGGAAAACCATTGGAAGAAAATGGGTTTTAAGAAGAAGATGAATACAAAAGGCAAGGTAGAGAAATACAAATCTCGGTTGGTAGAAAAAGGTTATTTCGAGGTGCCAAGAATTGATTTTGGTGATATTTTTTCTAATGTTGCCAAGTTATCTTCTATTAAATTACTTGTATTTGTTGTTGTTGCTTTTGATTTTGAGGAATAATAGATGGGTGGGAAGACAAGATTTGTTCACGGGTATCTAGAAGACGAGATCTACATGAAGCAACCTGAATGCTTTGTCGTGAAGGATAAGAAAGAATTAGTATGTAGGTTAAAAAAGTCTCTCTTTGGGTTAAAATAGTAACCAATGATGTGGTATCATAAATTTGATAGATATATATGGGGACTTGGCTTCATCAGAAGAAATGTGGATCACTGTGTGTATTTTAAATTCACTGATGACTGTGTCATTTATTTGGTCTTGTATGTGGATGATATGTTGTTGATTGGAAATGAGAGGAAATTATCTAGGATTTGAAGACCCAATTGTCCTCCAAATTCGTCATGAAGGATCTTGGTGCTATAAAATATATTTTGGGCATGGAAATTAAAAGAGATCGGGCAAAGAGGAAGCTCTGGTTAAACTAGAGGAAGTATATCGAGACAATATTGTAGAGGTTTAATATGCAGGATAGTAAACTGGTGAAGGTTCCTATTCCTATAGGTGTAAAGTTATTTGTTGAGCAGTGTCCTAAGACACAAGAAGAGGAAGAGAAAATACCCCATATTCCGTATGCGAGTGCAATTGGTAGCCTGATGTATGCAATGGTTTTAACTAGACCAGACATTGCACATGCAGTGGGAGTATTGAGCAGGTTTATGTTGAAACTAGGGAAGGAGCATTAGACAAGAATGAAGAGGGTTTTCAGGTATTTACGTAGCACCAATGATTATGGTTTGTACTACCAATGAAGACCGGGTTTGGAAAATGTTTTGGACATTCATGACTTTGTTGATGCACCTGCGGCTGGAGATATGGATCAAAGAATATCTACAAGTGGGTATATGTTTAATCTATATGGAGGAGTAGTCAATTGGATGAGTAAGAGGCAATGTGTAGTGGCACTTTCAACTACAAAGACTAAATACATGGAAGCCACTCATTGAAGAAAGGAAGCAGTTTGGCTACAAAGATTGTGTTCAAGTATGGGGTTAGTGCAGCAAACTATAAGGATAGACTGTGATAGCCAAAGTGCAATTTTCTTGGATAAGAACCTTACTTATCATTAAAAGACAAAGAAGAAGGATAGATTGTGACAGCCAAAGTGCAATTTTCTCATCATCCAACATAGCCAACCACTCACATTTCACAGCAAGAGCGTAATACTTAATTTTTCCTTCTTGAGAGGCATTCTTCATCTTGCTGAGTGCCCAACACATACCCTCTTTAACATCCACACAGGAGACACGTGGATAGGGGTGGATATCCCAAGGCCTCCTCAACCAAGGGTCGGTCACCCCCATTGAGGGATGTTAGTAAGCAATTATAATATAAATGTCACATTTTTTATAAAATATGAAAATTAAATATATAAAAAAAATATATCTAAAATTAAAAATAAACAAACAAATAAAATTTATTTTAATTTTAAATTTTGTTCCATTTAATATTTTTAATATATGTGTATTAATTTTTTATTTATATAATACATACTTAAATTAAATAAATTTATATATATATATATATATATAAATAGTTATAATAGAAGTGTAATATTTCAAATAAACATAAAAATTAAATATGTAAAGAAACATATATAGATTGAAAAAAACTAGGCTTTAATTTTTTTTTTTATCATTTCATATATATTATATATATATGTTAATTTTTTAATTCAGATATACACGATTAAATTAAATATTTATAATAAAACTACAATATTTCCATAATATATAAAATTAATATATATAAAACACACACACACATATATTAAAAAATACTTTAATATTTAAATTTGGTTTCCATTTATTACTTTTTTTTAACTACAACGTTATATTACTCAAAATTCAAATGTCAACAATACATTGATTTTATCTTCTTGAGGATTTGCATATCCTCATCCTACAACCAACACCGAAACTAGAATTGAGCCTTCCCTTTGGAACAAGATTTGGCGAACATACAGGGCCACTGATCAACACATTGTTACCCCTTGGGTGCAAGGACACAGGCATGTAGGCTTGTCGAGCGTAGGAATCTAAAACAACACAACGAAAACAAACATTACTGGGACCATACATCATAAATATTTAGTCCCCAAACACGCAACAAAATAGCCACAGAGGATTGAATTTCCAAATACTCAACACATAATATAAAGAAAAAAGACGATTGAGACTATACATCCATGAATAGATTATAACCAGCCACATGGCATACTATGCATGCATGTTTGTCTATTGACATGCCACTAACGACATAGCCAAAAGAAAAGAGGCCAAGATATTACATCAATTATTCAGCCAAGCATTAAAACATATCGCGGAGAGGACACATCATTATCTGGAAATCCATTTAATCTTTCATCTGTCATTTCCATAAACATAGAGGGCGAACATCCTTGTTTCTCATCAACCCCTCTGCATGATTCATCATATCATGAGGATGTCGATGAACATCCCAAATTTTTTTATCGTGGTTGTCATTATCTCTGTGCTTCTTCATTTGATCATGTTGTTGATTTAGTTGTTGTTAATCTTTCTAAGCTTCTGGTCATCGATAATATACCTACTGATGATGTGGAAACCCCTCAAGCGGTCGAGGCACTTTAGCGCACGTTGATGGTTATGTCAGGGCGTCACTGTCCTAAGGTTAGTTCCACTTCGGGTCAGAAATCTGTTGAAACACCCAAGACTTCTCATCACTCTCCTGTGTGCATTGAAAATAAATCTAGCTCACATATTTCGATTCCTCCAACTAAACAACACTATCCCACCGCTCACACATTAGAGGAGTCATACAGTTGTCTTTCTTTCTCATGTTTTCTCGTTTGTCATGAAAAAGAGTCTGCATGTTTATCATCTGCACGAAGTGTGTCCCATCACCATGATACGTCTACAGAATGCTTATCCTGTGTTTTTACTCTCTTCTTTTCTGTGGACGCTTTTGAACTCAGAGCATGTTGGTCCTCATTGTTGTATCTTTCTTGTTTACTAGTTTACATGTATATATTTCCTGTTCATAATGACTTGACCAAAATGGGCGACCCAATGTGCTGGTAGCTGCATTGGAAATATCACTTTACATGAGTAGGCCCATGCACTATTTAGCGTAGGAGTAGGAGTAGTGTTTGCTTTCTTTCTTTGCTCTACTTTTTGGTTTCCATGTTTGTTTGCTTGATTACTTGGTCTCGTTTTCTTGCTTGTTTTCTTTTCTTACTTGTTTTGCTTTCTCTTTACTTTTTCTCTTTGCTTTCTTGTTTTCTTTTCTTATTTGTACCTGTAGGTTAGCCTCACATGAAACTGTGTTTGTCTCTTGAGGCAAGCGAGGAAAATATAAGAGGACTTGTAGAACTATCAACATTTGGTTATCAATTGTCCTCTCTCTTTATGAAGAGCTTGTTGTCTTCAGTTGATGATACCCTGATGGAAGCTATGTTTTGTTTAGAGAGTCTTTGGTGAAAACGCAACGCTTGCACTTTAACTACTACTGCCTACTATAATCAGTTTTTGTGGGTTAACCCTTGTCAGCTCAGTCAAGTAGAGTAAGGTGAGGGGAAAAACCTTAAAAAGTATGTCAAAGGTATATATAACATACTTCTCTTAGGGGATAACCTATTTTTCTCTCAATAAGTTGAGATCCCTCTTCTGCCTTATGAAAATAAATAAGTACCCATGCACATTTCTTTGAAAAAAAAATGAAAAATGAATAAGGCGAAAGAAGAGAAAGGTTTCCTCTATAGAGAGGTGATGCAAGTAACTCCGCTAGGGTACTGACCAGGCTTACTGGTAGCGAAGTGATGCTTGTGTTCCTGCGTCACTCCGTTGGGGTACTATCAAGGCCTATTGGTAGTGGAGCAACACTAGAGATGAAACAAAGACTCTCACATTTACATTACTTGTACATCTATATAGTCCTCGTCCCAATTGAAAGAACTTAGTTGAATTGGCTTGGAATGCGTGTTGACTGATCAAGAGAATGGTAGGGACTATTTCTTTTTCCCAAGCGAGTGCTTAAACCATGATGATCAAATAATCGAGCAATACTTCGGGAAAGGTTAGACTCACTTTTCACAAGAGAAGGTCCATACAGAGAGTTGGAATTCCACCAGTGTGTCGCCAATGTTGTAGCGACTACAACCACCCCCTAAAATTTTTGCTCGCATGCAAATTTCAGAGCATACTTTGGATCTTGTGATCGGTCGTTCCTTGGTCACTTGTTGGTAAGCTAATGATCTAAAGCTCCCTCCTTGATCTTAAGATTTGTTTACGTTATCATCTTTATGGAGTATGTGTCATCTTTGGGCATCGGGATTATTTTTTGTCACGCAAAGGGAATTTTGTTCAACTACAAGGGGAAATCTTGTGCGTATGGGTTGTTCTCATTACATAGACATGTTTCACACTTACTTCACTCACCCTTGTCACAAAGGTTGTTGCATCAAGAAGAGTATGTCTTCTATGTTATGGATGGTATATGTTGTATCACTAAGTGTACGTGTGTGATCATAGCCAAGTTCTATCACTATTTGCATTAGTCTCATTGATTTCACACTTAGCCCAGTTTCTCGAGCAAAGCCTCATCCAACTTTTCGGAACTACACACTTTGCTTCTGCAACCCTCAAGTTATTTCCCTTGCGTGTTGGAACTGCGAAATGCATAGAGACCCCAACCTCCCTTGGCATCCAAAATTGTGTAGTGTTTTCCTCCAGTGTCCTTCCCTAGCTAGAACCCACTATCTTCAGATACTACACAGTGTTTTCCCTCAGATGGCCATCCAACACTAGTCTCCGTAAATGCACAGAGCAATCACGTAGGCAACACTGCTCTCCAAAAATGTGCAGAGCAGTCAGGCACCTAACACTGCTCTCAATAAATGCACAAAGTAGTGAGGTAGCTAGCACTTCTCTCCAGAAATGCGCAGAGCAGTCTGACTGTCGTGCATTAAGAAACTGCGTGGTGGTTTCCTCCAAGGATCCCCATCCTGCAACAATGCTCTATCATTAGAAAAGGTGCAGTATTTTCCCTCAGCTACAAAGGCTACACTACACTTAGAAACTACACAAAGGTGTCCTTCAAGAACCTTATCCCACAGTAGTCTATTGCATCTCAAAACTGCACAATTCTTTCGTAACTACCTAGTAGCCTTGATCTCAAAAATTGCGCAGTGCAGCCCAACCTTGCTTTGGAAAACTACACAGAGCAAACCAACATCCTTTCTCTCAAAAATTGTGTAGAGAAGGAAGCCCAGACTTGCTCTGGAAAGCTGCGCAGGTCATCCTCGCAAAAACCACTATTTACTGAAATTATGCAGATCTATCTCTCAGTAACTACAAGAAAAGGTGACATGTTGCATTACTCTCAAGGAGTTGAGGAGAAGGAACAAGAAACCAGGTTATGATCGAGACCTCATGTAAACTTTGTCAGATGCATGATCATCTCGAGGGTAAGTAGGGTAAGTAAAGAATATCTTTTGAAGTAGATCTCTTAGTGAAGGTTGAAGAACTGCTTGTCATTGTCATATCATTATGTCTTCAATAACATGCATGTTTGCAAGCACAAAATCATTTCATGTGTTTCCTCTACATGTCTTTCTTCCTTTTCTCTTGTTTGACCAACTGTCTTCTCTGGCATTTGATTTCTATGTCATGCTTGCGTGTTTGTTCTAGCAATTTTGAAGGTTTGTCTTTTGGTGCATGAGTTTCTTTCGCTTTGTGAACATCAGTCACATTCGCACACAAAGTTGTAAACACTATCGCACAAGTGTCATCATAGTCGTTCGAAGATTTATCTCAAGTGTTGCACTTGTAGCTCTTAACCTTTGAGTCAGTCCCATTGAGCACTTTCTTTTCTTGTTGGTTTGAGGTTTCTTGTCATTGAGTCGTGCTGAGTGTGCGATCACAATGCCATGTATACACAAGTACACTTTCTTTCACACTTAGTCATTTTCCCGAAAATCTGTCGACCGTACAACCCTTCGTCAACCGGACCCGATCTCGGTGACCTTGCACTGCTACCTAGAACTGCACAGAGCTTGAGGCTATCATTTT
The DNA here is from genome assembly GCA_000404065.3 of Pinus taeda. NCBI lineage: Eukaryota > Viridiplantae > Streptophyta > Pinopsida > Pinales > Pinaceae > Pinus > Pinus taeda. Next base: position 120,674 of record APFE031473633.1, read on the forward strand.
GGTAGCCTACACTACGCAATTATGGAAATGATCCAGTTGCCTGACTCCTAGAACTATGCAGAAGTTGTCCCAGAAGCCGATCCAGTCTTCGCTTCCTGCAAGACCTCCCATCAAGCCTCCCGCTCGTCAATCAACGAAAGAACTTGAGTTGTGACCCTGGGTTATACTGAGCTCTGTAATTGCACAGAGATATCCTGCCCTGCCTATCTTCTATGCGCTGCAACCAACCTAGGAATTGTGCAGAGTTTTCATGCCTTACCAACTCTTCTTCCCCGTTCTACAACCAACTCAGGAATTACACAGAATTGTCTTGCCCTTCCCTTCCTTACCGCTCTACAACAAACTTATGAATTGTGCGGAGCTTTCTGGGCCCAAACTGTCTCTCAGGATTGCGTAGCTTTGACCAGTAGTTTCCGTAGCCTCACCTTGTGCACCTCTAGAAAATTGCGCAGATTTTTATGCAAGTGCCTCTTGCTACTTGCACTATCTTTCCCAGAGAAATTGCAGATCCCAGTTGGTTGACCTTCCCGGTGCTCGCCTAGAAAATTTCACAGATTAGCTAAATAGCTCCCCAACAGCCCGCTTAGCCTTCCTCCCAAAAACTGCGCAATTTTGTGTCCCAGCTAGTTTTTTCCCCGCAACTCTCACTGCTCTCTCAAATCGCCAAAATCTGTCTCCCAATGACATTTGTGCAATTTTTCTCAACAATGATTTGGAGCCTTGTATCCTGGCCTGTACTGTGCTCTCCGCAATCTCAGTTCCTTGTCTCTCCCCCGACCACCTACACTGAAATGGAAAACAATGCATCATGTTAAACTAGGAGATTTTTGGATTTGGTGTCATCTCGTCATGGGTGATTGCAGGAATAGGTACATCGATAAAACATGGTGTGATGACGAAAGAGATGGAAAAGAGGCACATGCGAGAAGACTCTCTCACGATCAAACCAACACATGAAGCACATCGAGCAAGTGAGCAAAGGGGACACATTCACATGCATTAGCAAGCAAAGACCAAGACCATCGAAGATCCCATACACTTTGCCATGCAGAGGCGAAGACATGTTACACTCAGAGCATATCATCACTTAGCACCATAACAGTTCGATATGGACACCACAGTCAGCTAGTACATGTCAATAGTGTCATGTCGATTTGTGTCATGAGTTGTCTTGGACGCATCACTACTATGGGTCATACTTGTTGTAATCAATGTAATGTAAAGTGGAAGTCCAAGAGATCCACATATGAAGTCGAAGAGTCACGTCAGCTGAAAAGTCACAGGAAGTCAAATAGTCATGAGGGAATTCAAAGAGTCATAATGGTTAGTTATCCCCCTTTGGATATATATACCCCCTCATTGTATGCGCAAAGGAATTATCACCTTGGCTCCTCCCAGATAGCCATGAGAGTCTGTAGTCTATTATTTGACGAGCGAGGAGTGGCTCCAATGTCCCTCTATTGGGACTAGTGATGTATGGTGTACAAATGTGTCTTTCATCTTTTGCTTAATTCAGAAGCTTGTCTTAGGCCAACACATTTTCACGCATGTTTTGTATCCGTTTGTAAGACTATTCTTTAAACATTTGTAATGCAGTTTTTCTTAACCTGTACTAAGATAATTGAACTACTTCGGTTATTTTAGTACTCATATTGTTGAAGATGTGTTATACTGTTTATAGATGTTATCCCGTCTGTGTGGAATACTCCGCGAGACATTAGACAAACCATCTTTGTGTTTTCTTGGTTTTAACAACTGTCACCCCCGTGTTGACTATTTTGTTGGATGATGTACATGTTTTCCCTTGAACTTTGGTTTTCACGACTGCCCCATCCACTGCGGACTATTCCGCTAGATGTTGGATATACCCTTGTTGTTGTTCACATGTGTTTCTTCCTAGGTTGGGACTATTGCCTCTCATGAAGAGGCTCACTTTACCTCCCCCCTTTTGATAGTAAGAGAACCCGAACACAGAGTTACATTAAGCACTCACCAGGCACACTCATCTCGCTTTCTTGAAGTTACAAGCATAACACTCTCATGTGTGGAACAACAAGAGCTAAGGAAAATCCCTAAGATAATGGCAATCAAGCCATCGTGCCGGATGGGACTCCTACACCAAATGATGTGAGGTCTATTTGGGACTTCATACCGGGGAGATACTCTTAATGTTGGAGGGTCCAGCACTGTCAACACCTCTCTAGTCTCATTCCAAAGGCATGTCATAACTTACCCCAATTTTTTGTTTACTCATAATTTGAATTTATTTATTTCTAAATTCAAGTTTTTTCATAAAATTTTAATGGTTGCAAAGTATTTTTTTTCAAGTATGTCTTTTTTTTTGTAATTCAACACATGCTACCTTGCTAAGACAACCCTTTATGCTATTGGGACTCAGACGATTGCAAAGTATGCTTTGAATTTGTTTATTTCTAAGTCACATTTATTCATAAAAAATTAATGGTTGCTTAAGAATGAAAGTATGCTTTAATATCATAGTAAATAATCTAATAAGATAAAGATGATGGTTATTCAATAGTGGGAGTTAAATCATAATTTTAGTCTATTTATTATTATTATTATTATTTAATTAGTAAAATAATTATTCTCTTATGTGGAATTATATTTTTCTCCTACTAGTGTAGGTAAGAGAACTTTCTTGCATTAAGGAAAAGAAAAAGATAAATGAGCTCCTCACAATTCACGAAAATAGTAAAAAAAAAAATGATTTTTTGTGATAAATAATTACCTATTTGATATTTTTAAAGCAATATAAAGCGTAGATATATTTTTTAGGATTAAGTGATTATTAAAAAATCTAAAAAGACAAAAAAAAAAATTGTTTTTATACTCACAACAACAAAAAATAACAAAAAACATGTAATAAGACATATGTGATCTACTAGATATTAAGAAGCTAACATATTAAATAGAATTCTTTAACATTGTATTTATATGCTAAAAAAGAAATGAGAGAAGTGCTCCAAGATCACCATCATTATGTTGAGCTAAAAGGTCAATAAGGTTGGTTGTGTGATAGATACTTGGAAAACTAAATTGAATATGAGTATAATATGGAAATCATAGTTTCGTTGACTTAAAATGTCAAAAAAGGTTGGTAGTGTGACAAATATTTGAAAAACTAAATTGAATGTGAATATAATATGGAAATATATAGAAAGCACTTCTCATCTTCAAACCTCCTAGGATTGTCAAGTGACAAACTCTTTCGTCTCATGGTGTTTTGGGAATTGACCAATGCCCAATTTCATTATGGAGCTCATGAGAATTAGTTTTAATATTGACAATGTTGATTTTATTCTTAACATTAATCAAGACAGAGAGATAATTTTGGTTTTCAAGATTGGGGTTGATCACCTCCTTATAATATTGTAGTTTCATTTTTCCTTTCAACTCTTTATTTCCCCAAAATTTCTCACTAAATTTGGAAGTAATGATACTTTTAATATTATCTGAATTTGGAAGATTATCTCCTCCTTTATAACACAATGGTATAGCAAGATTCAAGAGCCTAATGCCACCCTAATTTGAGTTATAGGTGGGGCTTTTGGTTAGAATTAGAAGCAGTTTTAAGAAACATCCTCGCATCTATGTTGTATAAATTCTTCTTATAAATGGGATACATAGTCATAGTCATGGTTTAAATGTGAAAACACTTGCTAGAATTAAGAAGATAGGTAGGGAGTATTTCCTTTAATGTTGAGGTTGTAGGTTATAAACTATTTTGGGATTTGCTCAATCTTCCTCCATGACTCTCTAGATATACTGCACCCCCAAACTTCACATCCATATAAATTAAAAGGAGTAACAAGAGTGTCAAAGATGAGCTTCTTTTTATCCCAAATCCAAAGCTTTGTGAACTTACAATTGTTTTCAAATTCATAGTAAGATTTCTAACTTTCATTTATCTTTTTCTCAATGTTACAATTCCAATTGAGCTTATGATGGATATCCATTCTCAAATATTTATATGAAGGAACATCCTCGAGGAAGATGTTGTCATAAATGAAGGTATCATAGGTAATTATTTTGGATTTAATTATCATGACTTTATTTTTGTCAATATTATAGTCATATCCACCTTGGAGCAAAAATATTGGAGAATTCAGTTGCTTGCGGACATTGTAATGGTTCCTTGTCAAAAGATCAATATAGTTAGCATAATAATGGTTCCTTGTCAAAAGATCAATATCATTAGCATAAAGAAAATAGTTATGACCGTACTAGTAAGCTTGGAAGCAACACAAATTGAATCCTCTAAACACTCTTCCAACTTATCAATCATATATTCCATTATTTATAACAATCAATTAAAAATTAAATTTAAATAAAATAATAATAATTAAAAATACAAAAATAAATATAAAAAATGTTAATTATTACTATCATAAATCATACCAATGCAATTAAATAAAACAAATAATAATTAATTAAAAATACTATATATGAAATTTAATTGTATTTAAATTTAAATTTAAATTGCATAAAATCATATTAAAAAACCAATAAAAATTAATTTACATACCAAAAGAAATTGAAAAAATACTTCGAATATAAAAGATAATTTTAAAATATAAAAAAGATATAGAACAGTCCGTCTGTTAAGGCACTCCATACCAAAAAATCTAGCATGGTTGGTGCGGCTCAGGCCCAGTGATCCCCGGGTGACTTTGACGACTTAGATGCCCCTGAGTCGTGGCCTTTCAGCCAAAGGGTAAGAGTGATTTTCAGGATTCACCCACTTATCAACCAAAAAAAAAATTAAAATAAAATTACATTTAACTTATATAATTAAATGAAAAATTATGATAAAATTGCAGTTACAAAAATATATATTAAATTCAATTCAATTTTAGTACACCATAGTTGCTCCACTTTTAACAATATATAAAAAGTCAAATTACATTATTTCAGGAAAATTTGAAACTCACATTGTTATTTTACAAGTAAACCACTGAATTACGAACCTCACATAATAACCATTACCATTTGCAATTACCAACTTCAGATAAACAAGAACATATATAAATTACAAATATAAATAGATACAATCCCATCCATAGAGGGTTATTGTTCAATGAGGTTATTTCAGAGATCCACGTCATCCAGCGAGTGGCATTTCTATTTCCCTTGATGGATCAATGTATCTGTTGGGGAGTTGAGATCCATAGGGCGTCCCATTGTTCCAGTAATTGTATGGACATGGCCGTGTTTGCTAAATGCCTCGTTGGTTTCTCTCTTATACACATAAAACCGGGAAACGATTAGGAAGAAAATAATATTGATCAAACTGAGAATAGCCATGAAGGCATAATAGTAGTAAATACGGGATGCATTCAGATTGTTTAGAATCCAGCTGGTGTGCCCCTTCCGTCCACTAACCCTAGTTGTACCTTGCAACATAAAAGTAGTGAGAAACCCTCCGAACCCTAGAGTAGTAGCATAAAGTGCAGTCCCTATGCTTTGCATGCTCTCAGGGGCTTGATCATAAAAGAATTCTAACTTTGCTGGCTCAAGAAATGCGTCTGCTATGCCTCCCAACATAAATTGAGGAAGCAAAATGAAAACTGTGAGGGGGGATATTGCTTTTGCTTTGTCTTCAAGACCATGTGCTTTCACAAAACTAATCCTTTTTACATCTGTTATGGATGCCACTGCCATGGTTATCATGTGGATGAAGAGGCCAATACCAATCCTTTGTAGGATTGTGATGCCTCTAGGATTTCCTGTGAATCTTCTAAAAATCTTTACTAGTACTCTGTCATAAATTATAACAGTCAGCAACATTGACAATGCAAAAAATGTTGTGAGGGAGCCTGGAGGGATCTCAAAGTGATGGCCCATATGCGTATCTAGTGTTGTTCCTTGCTTTATGAATAGTGTGGTTAGATGGGCAAGCATGGTGCTTGGTATGAATAGAGAAACCCAAATTGGGAGTAATCTTATCATAAGCTTGGTTTCTTCTACTTGAGTTACTGAGCACAACTTCCATCGACTAGACGAGCCATCCTTTATTGCGGCTTTGTCCAAAAACCTGTAAACGTAAAAGAACCAAAAAAAAATATTTTTTATAAGAGTAAATCTGTAAACCTATATGAAATTCTTTTATTTATACCATATTTAAAACTATTATTCATTTCATAAATTCATTTAACTGTTTTTTATATCTATAGTATAAACCATACATAAAATGAAATTCTTTTATTTATACCATATTTAAAACTATTATTCTTTTCATAAATTCATTTAACTGTTTTTTATATCTATAATATAAACCATACATAAAAGAAAACTTTTGTATATAACTTGATTTGTAATATCAAGTTGATAAAATGTTTAACAATTTATTTTTAAGTTTGTTAATCATTTATTATTATTATTATTATTTAATTTTATGGTTGGTTAAGCTAGACATCAAATTAGTGTATAAGACTTTTTTGTTTGCTGGATAAGGGACCTACCTCCTTAATTTTATACTCCATACTCTCTCATATTTGACTTCTTTAAAAAAAACCATACTCTTAACTATTAGTCCCACTGAAAATGTATTAAATTAATGTAATATTATTATATTATCATTTTTATATATTTCAATTGTAATATTTTTAAAATTATTGTCAAAAATATTATTGAATACTCAATTTTTTTATACTAAATTCCAATTAACATGAATTACATATTTTAAAAAAATAATATCTGAATTATGAAATTTTTTAATATTACAAATATTTAAATTTTAAATTTTATTATTATTATAAAAAATTATATGATGATGATTATGGTTAACATCCCATCACACCAAATTTTGGTCTATTGGACCTAAAGAAACAAATTATTTAGTTTTATGTAAGATTTATTCGTATGCTGAAAAAGATTGGAGAGAAGCCTCGTACATCGTAAAAGGCTAGGAAGGCTAGGAAGGTGACTATTGCGACAAAGATTATGAAACTGAGATCTAATGTCGTTGTATGCGGAGCACTCTAAGAGGAAGTCTTTTTCATCCTCAATGTATGGCACATTGTTTACATCCATGTTGTTTTAGGAAGTGATCAACCACGTACTTCACTATGGAGCTCATTAGATCTTCGCTAAATTAATTTTCTTCTTTGACCTATTAAAATAGAGAGATACTTTTGATCCTCTATGGTGGGGTTGATGACCTTCTTATAATAACTTAATTTTCTTTAGCTACTAAATCTTTCTCACACCACATTTTAAGTAACAATATTTTTAATGTTATTAATGTTTTGCAATGCATCCTTCATGTTGATTTCCCCATAATTTAAGGATACCTCCTATCTTTGTTTTGATATCATTATTATAATAATATGAATAAAAATTTAAGAAAGAATATTAAATACAATATAATTATGTTCATACCATTTATATTATAATTTAAATGTAAATGTAATATACAAAAAATTTATCTATTATTAAAAAATAAATAATGTAAATGATATTTATGCAATTATTTTGAAATTATAAAATTATTTAAAAAATAATAATTAATATAAAAAATTATTCGGTCAAAATAATGGCAATTATGCAATATTACATTTTATATGTAAGAATCTATAACACATAAAAATTATGAACATAAAAAAATATCATATTTATTTATTAAAAATTACCACCTAAAATAAGATTATTAAATTTATTTTATTAGAAAATTATAAAATTTAAATGGAGTTATTATCAATTTTATTTAAAAAAAAAATTAATTGATTTTTTAATGTGGTTCAAGGATATTGAGTGACCACTATACTAAAGGAAAATTTAACTAAATTAACTTGAAAATTTTGCCCTTGGTTAAATTAGCAATGCCTAACCTCAAATGCATCCAAAAAAAATTTAACACTCTGTCACCTCTCCATAAACAAAACTTAAAAATCTCTCTATATGTACTAAATTAATATCATCCCCAAAAATAATTCATAATAATAAAAAGAATTTTCAATATACATAATAATAATAATAACATTTTCCATTCTTCTTACTTGTGAATAAAAGAATATGAACATTTTGACTTAAATTCAACCTAATTATAAAAAATAAAAATAAAAAAACCATTTCTTCTTTAACCCACTGTAGGGCTTTATCTACTAGTGATTATGGGTTGCAGAAAGTAATTCAAGCTGAAAATGAAAATTAAAGATGGCTAAACTCACATCAATGTCTGGGTATGAGAAATGGGGAACCTTCCTTTAGCAACATACTCTTTGGGGTCAACCTCATAAAATTGGTCGGGATCCGAAGGTACCTTCACTTTCCATTTACGAATTGCTGCAACAATTACCTGCGCCATACGATTGAATGGATTCCCATTCTGAGGTTTGTGCCTGTAAAATGGAGTGCCTATTAAGAATAGGACGAAAGATATGATCAATCCGGCCGTGGGAATAGAATAACCCACAGAGAATCCCACACGGTCCTGGATATATATTAGAAAACTATCTGCAAACAGCATCCCCAGAAACACACTGAATATCCACCAATTGAAGAAAGAGGCCTTCTGAAGCTTCTCCTTGGGATCAAATTCATCAAACTGATCTGCACCGATGGTGGAAATGTTGGGCTTTGTACCGCCGGTGCCCACAGCAAGAATGTACAAAGCAAAATAGAAAATTCCAACTTCAAGACTCGAAGCTTTCTCACATGTGGTGGACGCCGAGTTGCACTCTGGGGGCCTCAGAGATCGCAATGAGACGGCTAAAGTCAATAATATCATTCCCTGCATCAAGTACAACAAAAGCCCACATGAAACTGGCAATTCTTTCTATAAATTTCATTGAAAGTGCTCAGACTGTTTGGTTGCAATTTATGTAATTATACAGCAAAGGTTTTCCATATAACCAATTCAACCAGAGTGATTATTTTTTATGAAATAATAAATTTGGAGATTCAGTATCTATGAAATCTAAAACACTTAATTAATCAAACAAAAACCGGAAGTCTTTAGTCAAGGGAAACTATGGAAGAAAGCAGATAGACGAGCTGCACACCAGTATATAAACAAATGAAAACACTGTGAATGTCCAATAGCGTCCCCAGTGAGTGTCTGCAATATATGCGCCGATGACAGGGGTGATCCAAACTGCACCAGACCAGTTAGAGACATTCGATGACGAGCTCACAGTTCCTTCATGCAGCTTATTTGTTAGGTAAATCACCAAATTGGAGGCAATCCCGTAGTAAGCCATCCTCTCAAAGACCTCATAGGCTGTCATGTTTAAACAACATCATCCGTCAATCCTTAGCATTTCTACTTCACCAACAAAAGTGAATCACCCATTTCTAATTCCTAACGAGAAATGTCAGTCGTTACAAATTGCGACAAGGAATCAATCAAAGAAGCCTCATGATAGGTATTTATTTATTGATGAGCAAAAAGCATGTAAGTGAAACAGACCACTGCATTGCATATAAATCTTACCAACGATGAAGGAACAAGCCTTCCATCTTCCAGTTTTGCACCTGAGAACGGGCCTGCCTTTGAGATCGACAGAGCCATCCATGGCAATTAATCCTTCAGACTCCATGCTATATGCAGCTTGTACTAATCAGCCTATGAGCTTTAATGATTGACAATCGCCAGATACTTTGAAGTGTTCGCTCCTACTTATATGGTTTTTTTCTGGGTGACCCATGTGCCAGTCACTATGTTCGCTGCCACTCCGGCTTCAGACCTGGATGCGCATTCCCACATTTCGCAAGGGTTCGCAATCTGGACCGTCAGATAGAGCGTGCAATGACTTCATTAATTGTAAGATGTGGTCCAACTATTATGTAATTAGGTCATTAATTGTAAGATGTGTTCCAACTATTATCTAATTATGTAATTAGGTCATTAATTGTAATATGTGTTTCAACTATTATCTAATTTTTTAAGAGAGAAAAAGCATCCTTGTATTATATTGAGACAATATAAAAGCATGGAAAATATAAATAGTGGTCCATTGGAATCAACCAAGGTATAAAAGCATCAAAAATATATAAAAAGTGGTCCAAACCAAAACAGATACGTCTTCATAAATCCATAAGATATAATTATACCATAAGATATAATTATACCGCCTCTAAAACCAGATCAAGACACATAATACAACTATCATATAAGTTATTAGGATGTGGTCCAACGATCACATGTAGAAGTTTGATCTCTCCATCTTTCTTGATTCGTGCTAATAGGAATACTATATATTTATTTCATTTTAATCAGGAATAGTCGTCCTCTTATAGTTTCAAAATCATGAAATCAGATTTCTGCCCTGCATTGCTTAGCGTTGACTTAAAAACAGTGGCCAAATCTTGGTCGCACTGAACGTATCGTCCAAATAAAGCCACCAGGAACCAAATTGATCAAATTTAAAGTTCGCGGAATTTTATTAGTTGCCCCAAATATGAAACCAAATATACACGAACCAAACAACATGAAAATGAATAATTTTATTAAATCTATTTAAAATAGATTAATAATTT
>APFE031473633.1:131733-170050 GCA_000404065.3 Pinus taeda
AAATGACAATTAGGGGAGAAGAATATAAGTTAAGTTAAAAATTGTAATGAAATTCGTTTCAACAATAAATTTAGGAAGATTTTTAATAAAGAAATAATAATAATAATAAAAAGAAATGCAAGTTACTTGCATTAATGAAATGTTATCTATAAATGTCAAACTTGACAATTAGGGGAGAACAGTATAAGTTAAGTTAGCTTTGGGAGAGTGTAGGGATTTGTATTGTTAATTTACAAAAATCTATTTATTGAATTGAGGCTTCTGTGATCCATAATATTTTTAAAAAGAGTTTGAGTTTGTAGAGATATAAAACACCTTTGTTGATGCGTTTCAAATCAACTAGTGTGGTTCATCGTCCGAACAAGTTGAGGAATATATTATAACATTAAAGATATTGTTACTTCTTAGTTCAAAGAAAAAATGTGGTGTGAGAAAGATTTAGGGGCTAAAAGAAAATTAAGTTATTATAAGAAGGTCATCAACCCCACGCTAGAAGATCAAAAGTATCTCTCTATTTTAACTAGCTCAAAGAAGAAAATTAATATAGCAAAGATTAGAACGAATTCTCATGAGCTCCATAGTGAAACATGTCGCTGGGTAGTTCCTAAAACGCCATGGATGGAAAGGATCTACCATATATGTGAGAATAGGAACATCAAGGATGAAAACCACTTCCTCTTAGAGTGCCCCGCATACAACCACATTAGATCTCAGTTTCACGATCTTTGTTACAATAGTGACCTTCCTAGCCTTTTACAATGTCAAAATTATAGTGAGCTTCAGAGGCTTCTCTCCAAGCTTTTTGAGCATAGGAATAAAATCTTAAATCAAAATAAATAATTTGTTTCTGAGGTCCGATAGACCAATGTTTGGTCTCGGTGGACGTTAACCATCATTATCATCATCAATATATAAATTATTGAATTTTAAAAATATAAAAATGAAATAGTACAAGATTCAAATATTTAATATATTATATAAATTATTGAATTATTGATTAAGAATATAATGAGTTAGTTTGACTTTATATTATACTACTATTGACCCATAATTAACATTAGAATATTATTATATAATTTAGTGTTTTTTTATAGAATCGTTAATGGTTACACCTAGCCATTTGGAAGATCTGCTCTCCCTATTTAACTCGCAGCTATGATTTGGCTCCTCAACTTGTCCTCATGATGAACCACACTAGTTGGTTCGAAACACGTCCACAATGGTTTTCTACATGCGATTTACTGCTGAAACTCTTCTTAAAAAATCTATTTGCTTTAAAACAAAATTCAAGTTGCTTCCATTAATGGAATGTTGTCTATAAATGTCAAACTTGACAATTAGGGGAGAACAATATAACTTAAGTTAGTTTTGGGTGAATGTTAGGATTTGTGTTATTAATTTACAAAAATCTATTTTCTTTTAAAAAAAATTCTAGTTGCTTGCATTAAGGGAATGTTGTCTATAAATGTCTGATGGAGGAGTATCAAACGAGATAAATTACCTTGGACCTCACTAGTCAAAATTATTTACTAAAGAGGGTTGGACCTCTTAATTTTTCTTACTTATTATTTGTTTGTAAAAGTTGTTGGAGTTCCCACATTAGGAATGAAGTGATTGAGTTTGTTAGCTTAGGTGTGTGTTAGGCCAATTAATTAGGGATTAGGTTGTTTGAGAAATTCGCATTTAGAGAGGAGCATTAAAAAGAGGAAAAACACATTTTTTGTGAGAGAGGTTGAATGTAGATCAAGTCAGTAAGGGCTAGAATAATTTATGTGTTGTGGTTTTTCTTTTTCATAATTGATTCAATGGAGTTTCATGGTGTTTCTTGTCATCATCCTATGTCAAGGAATTGTTTGCTTCAATTGATGAAAATCATTTTGCTATAGTGTAATGGTGGAATATTGTAGATTCATATCCAATAAATTGTGTATATGTGGGAATTTTGCATTGAAATGAGATTGATCTATAGATATCCTCAATGCTATGAGTATTTTATCCTAATTGCATGTTTTCTCAATGACAAATCTAAAGAAATCTCAAATTTCTACTTTTTTTTGCTCGAAATCGTTCAAAAAACGATGAATCAGAGAAGGGTTGTGCCATGCCTCACTTCTAAGACAGAAGGGTGACAATAACATTACAGAAGCATCGCACCAGTTCAGAGTTGTTTTGATTGAATTGTAGGAGTCCATTTCGAACTTTAGAAGCTCAGTCAAGTAGCCTTGCATGTCTACTTTATATTGATTCATCAAACTTGACAAAATACCGAGGGGAAGGCCTCCAAAACTTGAGTTTGCCATCCTCACTCACAAGCGTCTTTCCTAGTCAAAAACATTTGAGGCAGAAGATCGAGGAATAGAGTATTGGCGGTCAGAACTTCCATCATTTGGTATCAAAGAAAAGAATAGAGGATTGTTCTCAAAACTTCAAAAAATATGCCACCCAAGAGAGGAGGAGCTGGCATAGGTCAGGGAAGACCTGTAGCCAATGCAGTACTACTTGAAGAAATTATGCATTTTCGCACAAGAATGGAGTCAATGGAAACTATTTAGAGGAGAGTCCTTGATGAGGGAGATGCTAGTGCTGAAGAAGAATGTTCTAAGGAAGAAGAAGAGGAAGAAAGTGAAGCAACCAAAATTCTCAAGATGTTGGAAAAGGCAAGCGAAAGACCAAAGGTAGAAATACCTCTGTATGAAGGAAACATTAATGTGGAAGAGCTCATGGATTGGACTAGTGCATTAGATAAGTATTTCGACTATGAAGAGGTCGAAGATAAAAAGAAGGTGAAATTCACAGCTACCATATTGAAAGGCCATGCAACCATCTAGTGGGATGAGCTACAAATATCCAGAGAAAGGAAGGGAAAACTCAAGATTAAGGAGTGGGATAAAATGGTGAGAAAATTGAAAAGTAAATTTATGCCCAAGGATTACTCGTTAAACCTTTTCAGACAGTTACAAAACTTAAGACAGAAAGGGATTACTGTTAGAGAGTACACAGAGGAGTTTTATAAGCTCAACATTAGATCAAGACATGCTGAAGATGACATAGAAAAAGTAGGAAGATATATCAATGGATTGAGATATACAAGATGAAATTAGTCTATTATGTCTGAAGATAATTGAAGGTGCCTATCAAGCAGATTTAAAGGTAGAGGAGACATTGTTGAGAAAGTAAAGTCAGAAGAACAGAGGTAAAATTCCAACAAGAGGAAGAGGAGCTTCCAAACTAAGATTCCAGAACTCTCGGAATGAAACAGGAGGGTCTAGTAATCGACTACCATAGAGAGGAGATTTTGGTGGACGAAGATCTGGACCCAAAGGTAGAAGGTGAGGAAGGGAAATTCAGTGTTATACATGTGGATAATTAGGACATGGGTTATGGGACTACTCTCAAAACAAACCAGCAAATCCAAGGAATGTAAATATAGCTGAGACAAAAGAAGAAAGCCCTCAAGTCATGGGGAAATAAGAGCCACCTGAGGTGGGAGAGTCTTTATTGTTAAAAAGAGTATTGCTACAGGCAGAAAAGAAGCCAATGAACCATCTCAAAGGAAAAGTATATTTAGGACTGTGTGCAAATCTAAAAAGAAATGTTACAAGGTTGTGATTAATAGTGGGAGCACTGACAATCTTGTCTCCAGAGAAAAGGTAGAGAAATTGGTTTGGTTAAGATGGTACACCCTACTCCCTACAAAGTGTCTCGGTTGCAGAAAGGACATCAACTCTTGGTGACAGAACAATGCATGGTAGATATACAGATTGGTACATATAAAGATGTGGTATTATGTGATGTAATGCCAATGGATGTGTGTCATATATTGTTGGGGAGACCTTGGAAGTTTGATGTGAAAGTCGTTCATGATGGTAGGAGGAACACATATACCTTAGGGAAGGAGTGGAAGAAGCATACATTGTTACCTTTGAATGATGCAGCGGACAAAGGAATGACTAAGGAAAATGTTTTGATGATTAGTGGAAAAGAATTGTTGCGAGAAGTCAAGAAGGAAAAAGAAATGCATTTTGTTGTTTTGGGTAAACCCAAGGTAATTTTGACTTCTACTAATTTAGATAATTTTCCTGTCGAAATTAAAAATCTACTAAATGATTATGTCGACATTATTGTTGATGAATTTCCAAGTGCATTTCCACCAATTACAAGTATTAGCCATCACATAGATTTAATACCTAGTGCAATTTTACCAAACAAAGCAGCATATAGGCTAACTCTTCAGGAAAATGAAGAATTTGGGAGACAGGTGGAGGAGTTGTTGGATAAAGGATCAATAAAGGAGAGCCTAAGTCTGTGTGTAGTACCAGCAGTGCTCAGTCCGAAAAAGGATGGTGAATGGTGCATGTGCATCGATTCTAGAGCAATAAATAAGATTACTATGAGTTATAGATTTCCCTTACCACGTATGGATGATTTGATGGATTGCTTGAGTGGGTTAAAGTATTTTTCTAAGATAGATTTGAAGAGTGGATACCATCAAATAAGGATTAGAGAGGGGGATGAATGGAACACTGCGTTTAAGACTAATAGGGTTTGTATGAATGGTTCATGATGCCTTTTGGACTCATTAACACATCAAGTAAATTTATGAGACTGATGAATGAGGTCTTAAAAGAATATGGTGGAAAATTCATGATAGTTTATCTTGATGATATTCTAATTTTAAGTCAAAATAAAGAAGAGAATTTGGAGCATCTTCACTTGGTTTTAAATACTTTACAAAAAGAGAAGTTGCTGATAAATTTGAAGAAGCGGAGTTTCATGAAGAAAGAGCTCGTTTACATGGGATTTGTAGTCTCATAAGAAGGCTTGAAGATGGACCCAGAAAAGATACAAGTAATTTTGAATTGGCCAACTCCAAGGAGCGTATTTGAGGTAAGAAGTTTTCATGGTCTTGAAAGGTTTTATAGAAAGTTTATAAGAAGATTTAGTAAGATATGTGCATCAATAGTCGAAACAATAAAGGAAAGCAAACAACCATTTAAGTGGATAGAGGTAGCAGATCAGAACTTCAAACTGTTGAAAAAGAAGATTATTGAAAAACTTGTTTAGCCCTACCAAACATTGATAAAACTTTCCAAGTTGAGATTGATGCTAGTGGGGTAGCAATTGGAGCTGTACTGAGTCAGGACTATAGACCTATAGCTTATTTCAGTGAAAAGTTGAATGAGGCCAAGCGGAAGTACTCATCCTATGATAAAGAGTTCTATGTTGTTATTCAAGATTTAAAGAAATGGAGGCATTACTTGTTTCCTAAAGAATTTATTTTGTATTCTAATAATCATGCACTATAGTTCATAAATAATTAGCCAAAGTTGAGACGAAATCACACTAAGTGGGTGGATTACTTACTGAGTTTCACCTTTGTAATTAAGCACACAAGCGGTAAGTCAAATAAATTTGTTGATGCTTTGAGCCGAGTGAATTTGGTTGTGCAGGAGTTGAATATTGGCATTTTAGCATTTGAAGAAATGATTGACATGTACAAGGAAGATACAAATTTTAAAGAAATATATGTAGATGTTAAGAATCCCATGATTCATAATAGAAGCCAATGGTTAGACTACCTGATTCAAGGAGGCTTGTTGTTCAAAAACAATAAATTATGTATTCCTAAATGTTCCATGAGGGAAAATCTGATTAAAGAAAAACATAGTGGAGGATTGTGTGGACACTTTGGGCAGGACAAGACATTCACTCAAATGAATGCTTTTTATTATTGGCCAAAAATGAAAACTTATTTCAAAAAGTTTGTTGAGAAATGCAACATTTGTCAACATGCCAAAGGGAGGATCCAAAATATTGGATTATATCATCCATTGCCAATACCAAACAGGCCTTGGGATGCAGTCAGCATGGATTTTGTTTTGGGTTTTCCAAAGACGCAAATAGGACATGACTCTATCTATGTTGTTGTGGATAGATTTTTGAAAATGGCTCATTTCATTTCTTGTAGGAAAACTAGTGATGCAAATCATATTGCTAATTTGTTTTTCTCAAAAATTGTAAGGTTACATGGGCTACATGTAAGTATTGTTTCAGACAGAGATACTAAGTTCGTGGGGCACTTTTGGAGGACTCTATGGAATAAGTCAGGTACAAACCTCAGCTTTAGTTCAGCCTATCACCCTCAGATAGATGGGAAAAATTAAGTGGTGAATAGGAGCTTGGGAAACATATTAAGAAGCTTGGTTTACAAACATCCAAAACAATGGGATTTAGTGCTTGCTCAAGATGAATTCTCTTACAATGATACTCCTAACAGGATTACAAGAGTGAGCCCATTTCAAATTGTTTTTTGAATGCACCCTAGAGGATTATATGAGCTTAGATATTTTGGAAAGAAAGAGATAAGGAGTGCAAATGGTGAAGAATTTGTAGAACAAATGCAGAAATTGCAGGAAGATGTCAAGAAAAGATTACAGGAAAGCAACAGGAAGTATAAACAAAGGGCTGCTGTGATGAGAAGAGAAAATGAGTTCCAAGTGGGTGATTAGTTATGGTTTACCTAAGGAAAGAAATATTTCCTATAGGGACTTATAACAAATTAAAAATGAAAAAGATAAGATCATGTAGAATTTTTAGGAAGTTTTCCTCCAATGCTTATGAGATTGAACTGCCGTAAGGAATTGGAATATCTCATATCTTTAATGTTGCATATTTGTACCCATACAAGAAAACAGAGGCAAAAACACAATATGAACATGCATATGGGGAAGTTCAGACTCTAAACTGGGAGGAACAGATGCCAAGGACAACAAACAGAGAAGTGGAAGTAGTCTTGGAAAAGCGAGTAACAAAGAAGGCTATAGGACAATCATATTATAAATATCTAATCAAATGGAAGGGACGACCAATTAAAGATGCTAGTTGGATGACAACAATAGAGTTAAAGAAGTATCAATTGAATCTGGAAGACTTGATGGAACCTTCTTTTCTTCCCCAAGAGTCTAATGTAGGAGCACTAAACGAGATAAATTACATTGGACCTAACCGATCAAAATTATTTACTAAAGAGGGTTGGACCTCTTAAATTTTCTTACTTATTATTTGTTTGTAAAAATTTTTAGAGTGCCCACATTAGGAGTGAAGTGATTGAGTTTGTTAGCTTAGCTGTGTGTTAGGCCAATTAATTAGGGATTAGGTTGTTTGAGAAATTCGAATTTATAGAGGAGATTTAAAAAGAGGAAAAAACACATTTTTGGTGGAGAGAGGTTGAATGTAGATCACGCTAGTAAGGGCCATAATAATTTCTGCGTTGTGGTTTTCCTTTTCCATAATTGATCCAGTGGAGTTTCATGGTGTATTTTTCATCATCCTATGTCAACTTGGAACTGTTTCCTTCAATCGATGAAAATCATTTTGTTGTATTATAATGGTGGAATCCTATAGATTGATATCCAATAAATTGTGTATCTGTGGGAATTTTGCATCGAAATGAGATTGATCTATAGATCTCCTCAATGCTATGAGTATTTTATCCTAAATTCATATTTTCTCAATGATAGATCTAAATAAATATCGAATTTCTACTTTGTTTTTTGCTTGAAATCGCTAAAAAAAACCATCAATCACAGAAGGGTCACGCCATGGGTCACGCATGAGACAGAAGGGTGGCACTAGCATTGCTGAAGCATCTTGCTAGTTTAAAGTTGTTTTTGTCGACTTTTAGGAGTCCATTTCGAACTTTGGAAGGTGGATCAAGTAGCCCCACGTGTCTATTTTCTATTGAGTCATCAAAATTGACAAAATACCCAAGGGTAGGCCTCCAAAAATTTATTTTTCCATCCTCACTCAGAAGTGCCACGTCTGGTAAACAAAATTGAGACAGAAGTTCAAGCAACAGAGTATTGGCAGTCAAAACTACCATCAATGTCAAACGTGACAATTAGGGGAGAACAGTATAAGTTAAGTTAGTTTTGGGATAATGTTGGGATTTGTGTTGTTAATTTACATAAAACACTATTTTTTTTAATAATATTATTCATTTATATTTGTTACCTTTAGAGTTAAATAAACAAGTTGTCTTTAGCGCGAATTTTTGGAATCTTTTCAGTGGAGTTTTCTAGTCTAATTTCTCTAAAATCTGACATGAATTAATTGAAATCACAAGTTTGATGGGTAACCCCTGCACAATAAAAGTTCCCTAGGGTTTTTTATGATGTTGATTCCATATATACATTAAAAAAACTAGTTTAAATAACACAAATCAAGATTTCACCTCAAATTTTTCCATCGGATTCTAGCACCGAAAACTCTGAAAAGTTGCACTAAAGACAACTCAATAAATATATAGGAGAAACATACGTAAATTAAAAAATATTATTTTAATCTTTAAATTTTGTTTTCATTTATAATTTTTTAATGAATATTTTTTTTAAAGTCAAAATATTTTATTTATGTACAAGATTACAAAGGTGAGTACATTTCTACAAAAATGCTACTAGTCTCACTCTCTCGAAAAAATAACACATTGCCAAATAAAATTATTTACCTAGACCAGCAAAGCCACACATCACTAGAAAACCGTTAATTTCATGAAATAACCAGTGACCATTATGGATCAGATGACTTAACTAGAGTAGGATGCTCTCATTCGAAACCTAGAGATGGTGATGGCCTCGAGTCAAAATGAAAATGCTTCTCCATGTGATCCAATCTTCCCTCGAAACGATACAATATCTCTTGAATGTGCCACTGCCCCTTTGCATGTTGGTTAAGTGGTCTTTCAAATTCCATTGGTTTATCTATATATAATTCATAAAAGAAATTATAGCATTCATTTTCTCATTCCAATCTCTACAAAGCTTCTCCAGAAGAATTGTAACATGTGCCTAAGATTACTACTAAAGTTGGTCATAGAGTAGACCAACGCCTTCGTTCCAAGTTTGAGGTTTGTGGTCTACAACCTCCCCTTGGTATAGGTCCTCCCGACAATGCCTATCATGCTATCCCAAATCGTCCATCCCTCTTTTATCCTTGCCACTAAGTTGAGTCGTTAACAACCAAAATGTAATCCTATGTAGTCGGATGATGCACTCACTACGAACTTTCAAAGGTGTCCCTCACCATACGAGGGTATATCTCCATAAAACACACATCCACCTTGACCAAGGAAAAACCTAGCACACTTTGAGATTGTGCTCTGACCCCCCTCCACACAGAATACACTAATTCTTCAAGATCCCACCATAAGAACCCAGAGCAACCCAACAAGCCATTATGTGATCTCAACCAACTTTTACTTCAAATTCTTCGCCACAACCAAGGTGGGAATCCTCCAAACGCTTGACAACAACCTAGAAAGACAATAAATACAACAAATCCAATAGAAGACCAAGCTTCCATATAAAGATAAGCACCCAAATTAAGCTAGAAACTCTACAATACTTGGAAGAAAAGCACCCAAATTAAGCTAGAAACTCTACAATACTTGGAAGAAAAGCACCCAAATTAAGCTTATTTTCAAATGACACTACATCCCACGAAAAACAGTCCAACTTTATGGTTCAGCCTAGAGGGGCAGTGGTCAACCTCTTTCCTCTCTAGCTGAACCCACTGGGTCACACGAAAAGTAATAAAACCTCAAACATCGAGATTTGATTCTAGACAAGAGTATAACCTAGACTTATATCTAGAGAGCAATCGAGACTTATACTGGGAATTTAGAATCCCATTATTTTCAAATCTCACTTCATGAAATTACCCAAAATATTAGATTGTTAAGATCACTGCTATTTTTAGAGCCACAAAGCTCATAATGTTGTCCCCGTGCATTCCTCACATCCTTATTTAACTAAACTTCCCCCATCAATCAACCAACTTTCTTGACAACCCAACATATTGAAGACATTAAAACTCTCACATGACCATGAATGGTGTAGGCGTGCCACACCACACAACCTTGATATTCAAGGGGGTCTGTGTGGTGGTGGGCACCCTCCCGGAGACCCACATCTCATCAATCAACCAAGGTTTCATTATTTTTGAATACATATATGTGTGCGTGAGCCCGCACTAATTTTTTATTTATACCACACACACTTAAATTATGTCAATTTATCTTTTTATAAACAATTATCACATTAGTATAATATTTCAATAAAATATAAAAATTAAATATATAAAAGAAACAAATGTAAGCTAAAATTATTTATCTTAAATTATAATATAATATATAATAGAGATAATATATATATAATATATATATATATATAGATATATAATATAATAAATACAATATATATATATATATATAATTAGATATATATTAACACTTAAACTATATAAATTTATATGAAATCTATATATTAGTAAGATTTTTTATTTTTTTTGTCGATCAAAAGCACTATATTTATATTACCATGAAGAAAACAAGTACATTCATATTTTCATCAACTCATCCTCGCTCATTCCGACCAAATTTGTTTGCAGAGAGATTTGGAATATGAAGTAGAAGGTTTAGCGGTGACTACTTATTTCCGAAGGGCTACGAAGCCATACTAGCCAAAAGACTGACAAAATAAGCAAACAACCTATTAATGGCATATCAACATGGCAGAAGCGAATGGTGCAAGGTTGGAGCTGCTAGTTGAACCTATTTCTCATGCATGTGGTAATTAGTGTGTTCTAGGAAGGCCTCTAACTCTTTCAAGCCTTCATTTTTTCGCCTCTGCCTTCTGCAAACATTCTCCAATTGTTCGATAATTTCTGATTGAGAGAACTATATGTCATTCAAATAAGAGACAATTTAATTTCGATCCTCATATCTATGATCTTGGAGGATATGTAGGTTGGCCTAGATCCCCTGTAATCAAACAAAAACCGATTCTAGGGAGGAGGCTTGAACAACACGACTAGGAGAAAGAGTTGGGTTCTACGGTAGCTCCTCCTCTCTGTCCAGACTAGCTGAGAGTTCCTCATTAGAGGATGTGACACCGCCCACACGAGCAACGGGACGGCCATGCTGTCCACCCCTTATGTGGGGTATTCCTCGTTGACACGACAAAACTGCATACAAAAGGAGTTCCCAAGACTTGACAAGACCCTAGGCCAGCTGACCCGCAAAACCACCACCACAATGCAATCTCCAAATCTCCCATCGTGGGACAACACAACGGTAGGGGTTCAATTCAACTATACAAACAGACTAGAACAAGGATGCCCCAAACCCCTCAACACTAAATAAAGGAACTAACCCTAAAAATGGAGGCGTGCCCCAAGGCTTAACACAACAAAAATCACGAAGCAAAGCTGAGAACCTCACAAGTTGTTGGAGGCCAAATAGCTTGAATGTCAAGGCGTCACGATGCATAGAGATAAGCTTCTAGTTCCACCCAATTACCTGCCAAAGATCAAACCCATGACATATTAAGACCTTAGATGAAAAGGTGGGGCGGGCACAATTGATCACAATTCGACAAAGAAAATCCATTATTACTCCTCATAGGGACCCGAGGCACTAGACTAAGATTGAAAACTGACTCACACCACCAAAAACCCACAAGAACATTGAACCAAGTCCCAGTTGTGTAGCCTCTAACCATGACTGGATTGGGACAAAGATGCCACCCTTTCACAAGGGAAATAACCCTGACAGGACCAACATAAATAGAATTAATTACAACCAACAAATACCAGCAGGAGAGGTAGCACATTACCCAAATTCACAAACCCAGGTGATGCCACCAACACAGAGAGAAGATAATCGATGGATGGAAAAGCAACGACCCAAAAAAGATTAGGCTAACTTGTAAAGCAGTATCTCCAGACACAGGCACTGTCGAGTCCCAAACGAAGTCTTGAGAACAATACCACACATAAGGGTCGACTTCAGCTTTTAACTCTTCACCACCCTTGCCTTTCGGCTTTTTCCACGAACCTGAATAGTAAACGTAACTGTCACCACTTTCCACAATATCTCTTCTCATCAACCAACACAACGAACCACTCACGTTCCATAACCATAACATAATACTTAAGTTTTCCTTGTCTAGAAGCGTCCTTCGTCAAGCCAAGTGCCAAACACCTACCCTCTTTAAAATCTGCATGGGAGACATGTGGATGGGGTTGGGGATCCCAAGGCCCCCTCAGCCAAAAGTCGGTCACCCCCATCAAGGGATATTAGTAAGAAGTTATATTAGAAATGTAACATTTTAATAAAATCTAAAAATTCAATATTTAGAATAAATCTATCTAAATTGAAAAATTAAAAAAATAAATAAATAAATTGTTCTCATTTAATATTTTTAAACATATATGTATTAATATTTATTTATTTATTAAAGACACCTATAAAAATATAAATAGGGTAGAATATGAAACTTAATATTTCAAATAAACAAAAAATTAAATATACAAGAAACATAATAGATTGAAAAAAACTAAACTTAAATTTTTAAAAATGATTTATTTGATATATGTGGTGTTATATATTTTTTATACTTTATAAATAACAAATTACTTATTTTTTATAACTATTTATAATAAAATTACAATATTTCCATAATATATAAAAATTAAATATATAAAACACACACCCACGCATATATTAAAAAATACTTTAATATTTAAATTTGGTTGTCATTTATTACCTTTTTTTAGCTACAACTTTATATTACTCAAAATTTAGATGTCAACAATACATTGAATTTCTTTTTCTTCCTGAGGATTTTTCATATCCTCTATTGCACAACCCACACCAAAGCCACAATTGAGTGTTCCTGTTAGAATAACATTTGGAGAACATAGAGAGCCAAAGATAGACCCATTGTTACCCCTTAACTACTAGGACGCAGGCCTATTGAGTGTAGGACTCTAAAACAACATAGTGGAAACAAATATTACTAGGACCATACATCATAAATATTCAATTCCCAAACGCACAACATAATAGGCATGCAAGCTTGAATTTCGAAAGAACCAACACATCATATTTAAAACAAAGACGATTGAGAATATACATACATGAATAAATGATAAATAGCCACATACCATACTAGGCATGCATGTTTGCCTATTGGCATACCACTTACAATATAGCCAAATGAAAAGAGACCAATATATTACATCAATTATCCAGCTGAGCATTAAAACAACTTTGGACCAACAAAGCCCCTATTCAGCAAGCCTAAGACCAACCACTTATATGTCGAACAAAGCTGCCACCCTGTTACAACTATATTCATTATTAGAAGAGGATATTGTGGTTGAAACTCTCACACTTGATCCTGGATCGTCCAAGAGATCTCCATTGTCAGACTCATGTGCAATGTGGCCCTCCATGTGAGATATGCGGGAATCATTCCTATCAAAACAAAAAATTTGTTTTCTTAACATTCTTTTCGTGTCTTCTTGGGTGGAGAAGACATTGTATTTCTCAACTTATTTTTCCTTAAGAACCAAACCTAGAAAAGTTTTCATTTTCCAATACAGTGCAACTAAATTCAAATATTTCTATTTCCTACCCCTTGTTTGACCAAGGTCAGGGAACCAGTATGAAATATACTTAACGGACTCTAAATCATTATGGTATTAGCGTTAGACTCCAACTTGAGTCTCAAGCTTCCTAATTTCCTTTCTTGTCTCTAGCGTAACATCATTAAAGTATGTGGCTACCGAACCATGGGAAACATCCTGGCCCTACACTACCCCTGAGGCGAACAACCACCTTCCTCGCATATACATCACATTTGCTGTCTAGGAGGCATCAATGCAGCACCAAGGGAACACCTTGAGCATCAGCTGTAAATCCCACAACTTGCAAAATAACTAGAAAACTGACTAAACAAGCCAACTTGACGACCAAACCTTATTCCAACTATGTCATCCCCATATCTCCATACAAAAGTTTCATATTCATATGAAACACCAAAACAAACAATTGGAGACTCACCACCTTCAACAGACACCCACAACCCAGAACCATTAAATACCACAATATTCCTAGAAATGACACAATATATCTTTGCAAAAATTCTATCAGTCTCACTCTCTAGAACAAATAACAAAATTCCAAATAAAATTAGTTACCTAGAGCACGAAATCCACATAACAGTAGAAAATTGTTAATGTCATGAAATAGCAAGTAACCGTTATGGATAAGATGACTTAACTAGAGTAGGATGATCTGATTCGGAACCTAGAGATGACGATGGCCTCAAGTCACAATGAACATGTTTCTCCATGTGATCCAATTTTCCCTCAAAACGATATAGTTTCTCTTGAATGTGCCATTGGCCTCTTTGCATGTTGATTAAGAGGTCTTTTAAATGACATTGGTTTCTCTATAAGATCATTCATAAAGGAAAATGTAGCATTCCTTTCCTCATTACAAAATTTTCTAAGCTACTCCACAAGCATTATAACATGTGCCTCAGATTACTACCAAAGTTAGTCATAAAGTAGACCAACACCTTTGTTCCAAGTCTAAGGGTGGGGTCGACAACCCCCCCTTAGTCTAGGTCCTCCCCACAATGCCTATCATGCTAGCCCATGTTTCCCATACCTCTTTTTTCCTTGCCCCTATGTTGAGGCATTAACAACCAAATTGTAAGCCTGTGGAGTCTGATAATGCACTGGCTATGAACTTTCTAGAGGTGTCCCACAACATACCGCAGTATACCTCCATAAAACACACATCCAGCATGACGAGGGAAAAACCTAGCATTCTATGAGGTTATGCTCTAACCACCCTCCACCCATAACACACTAATTCTTCAAGATCCCACCCTAAGAACCTAGAGAAACCAAAAAAACCAATATGTGATGTCAACCAAACCTTACTACAAATTATTGGCCACAAATAGGGTGGGAATCCTCCAAACACTTGACAACAACCTAGAATGACAATAACTACAACAAATCAAACAAAAGACCAAGCTTCCAAATAATGATAATGAGATTGAATATCTACAACACTTGGAAGAAAAGTTTTCAAATTAAGCTTATTTTGAAATGAAACTACATCCCTCGAACAATAGTAGAACCTTAGGGGTCAGCCTAGAGAGGCAGTGATCAAACTCTTTCCTCTAGAAATGAACCCACTAGATCACAGGGAAAGGAATAAAACCCCAAACACCAAGATTGGATTCCATACAAAAGTATACCCTAGACTTATATCTAGATTGAAATTGAGACTTATAGTGGGAATTTAGATTCCCACTATTTTCAAATCCCACTTCATGAAATTACCCAAAATCTTATACCATCAAGATCACTACTATTTTTAGAGCGACAAAGATCATAATGTTGTCCCCATGCATTCCTCGCATCCTTATTTAACTAAGCTTCCTCCATCGATCAACCAACTTGCTTCAAAACCCAACATATTGAAGACATTAAAACTCTCACATGAGCCTCCATGGCGTGGTTGTGCTACACCACCCAATATTGATATTCAAGGGGGTTGAAGTGGTGGTGGGCATCATCCCCGAGACCCATCTTGAAAAAGAAGATTAGTGAAAAACTTGTTCTAGCCCTACCAAACATTGATAAAGCTTTCCAAGTTGAGACTAATGCTAGTGGGGTAGCAATTGGAGCTGTATTGAGTCAGGACTATAGACCTATAGCTTATTTCAGTGAAAATGTGAATGAGGCCAAGCAGAAGTACTCATCCTATGATAAATAAGTCTATGTTGTTATTCAAGATTTAAAGAAATGGAGGCATTACTTGTTTCCTAAAGAATTTATTTTGTATTCTGATAATCATGCACTACAGTTCATAAATAATTAGCCAAAGTTGAGACAAAAGCACGCTAAGTGGGTGGATTACTTACTGAGTTTCACCTTTGTAATTAAGCACACAAGCGGTAAGTCAAATAAAGTTGTTGATGCTTTGAGCTGAGTGAATTTGGTTGTGCAGGAGCTGAATATTTGCATTTTGGTATTTGAATAAATGATTGACATGTACAAGGAAGATACAGATTTTAAATAAATATATACAGATGTTCAGAATCCCATGATTAATAATACAAGCCAATGGTTAGACTACCTGATTCAAGGAGGCTTCTTATTCAAAAGCAATAAACTGTGTATTCCTAAATGTTCCATGAGGGAAAATCTGATTAAAGAAAAACATAGTGGAGGATTGTGTGGACACTTTGGGTAGGACAAGATATTCACTAAAATGAATACTTTTTATTATTGGACAAAAATGAAAACTTATTTCAAAAAGTTTGTTGAGAAATGCGGGATTTGTCAACATGCTAAAGGGAGGAGCCAAAATATTAGGTTATATCATCCATTGCCAATACCAAACAGGCCTTGGGATGCAGTCAGCATGGATTTTGTTTTGGTTTTTCCAAATATGCATATAGGATATGACTCTATCTATGTTGTTGTGGATAGATTTTCGAAAATGGCTCATTTCATTGCTTGTAGGAAAACTAGCGATGCAACTCATATTGCTAATTTGTTTTTCTCAGAAATTGTAAGGTTACATGGGCTGCATGTAAGTATTGTTTTAGATAGAGATACTAAGTTCGTGGGACACTTTTGGAGGACTCTATGGAATAAGTTAGGTAAAAACCTCAGTTTTAGTTCAGCCTATCACCCTCAGATGGATGGGCAAACTGAAGTGGCGAATAGGAGCTTGGGAAACATATTAAGAATCTTGGTTTACAAACATCCAAAACAGTGGAATTTAGTGCTTGCTCAAGATGAATTTTCTTAAAATGATACTCTTAACAGGATTATAGGAGTGAGCCCATTTCAAATTGTTTTTGGAATGCACCCTAGAGGAGTATATGAGCTTAGATATTTGGGAAAGAAAGAGATAAGGAGTGCAAATGCTGAAGAATTTGTAGAACAAATGCAAAAATTGCAGGACGATGTCAAGAAAAGATTATAGGAAAGCAGCAATAAGTATAAACAAAGGGCTGATGTGATGAGAAGAGAAATGAGTTCCAAGTGGGTGATTAGTTATGGTTTACCTAAGGAAAGAAACATTTCCTATAGGGACTTATAACAAATTAAAAATGAAAAATATAAGACCATGTAGAATTTTGAGGAAGTTTTCCTCCAATGATTATGAGATTGAATTGCCATAAGGAATTGGAATATCTCATATCTTTAATGTTGCAGATTTGTATCCGTACAAGGAAACAAAGGCAAAAACACAAGATGAACCTGCAGATGTGGAAGTTCAGACTCTAAATTGGGAGGAACAGATGCCAAGGAGAACAAACAGAGAAGTGGAAGTAGTCTTGGAGAAGCGAGTAACAAAGAAGACTAGAGGAAAAGCATATTATCAGTATATAATCAAATGGAAGGGATGACCAATTGAAGATGCTAGTTGGATGACAACAACAGAGTTAAAGAAGTATCAAGTGAATCTGGAAGACTTGATGGAACCTTCTTTTCTTTCCTAAGAGTCTAATGTAGGAGCACCAAACGAGATAAATTACCTTGGACCTAACCGATCAAAATTATTTACTAAAGAGGGTTGGACCTCTTAAATTTTCTTACTTATTATTTGTCTGTAAAATTTTTTGGAGTGCCCACATTAGGAGCGAAGTGATTGTGTTTGTTAGCTTAGGAGTGGGTTAGGCCAATAAATTAGGGATTAGGTTGTTTGAGA
This sequence comes from Pinus taeda, assembly GCA_000404065.3. Classification (NCBI taxonomy): domain Eukaryota; kingdom Viridiplantae; phylum Streptophyta; class Pinopsida; order Pinales; family Pinaceae; genus Pinus; species Pinus taeda. Next base: position 149,324 of record APFE031473633.1, read on the forward strand.
AATTCAAATTTATAGAGGAGCATTAAAAAAGAGGAAAAACACATTTTTGGTGAGAGTGGTTGAATGTAGATCACACTAGCAATGGCCAGAATAATTTTTGTGTTGTGGTTTTTCTTTTGCGTAATTGATTCAGTGGAGTTTCATGGTGTATTTGTTATCATCCTATGTCAAGGAACTGCTTTCTTCAATCGATGAAAATCATTTTGTTGTATTGTAATGGTGGAATCCTATAGATTGATATCCAATAAATTATGTATCTGTGGGAATTTTTCATCCAAATGAGATTGATCTATAGATCTCCTCAATGCTGTGAGTATTTTATCCTAAATGCATATTTTATCAATGATAGATCTAAAGAAATCTCGAATTTCTACTTTGTTTTTTGCTTGAAATTGCTAAAGAAACCATCAATCGCAGAAGGGTTGTGCCATGGGTCTCGCATGAGACAGAAGGGTGGCACTAGCATTGTAGAAGCATAGTGCTAGTTCAAAGTTATTTTTGATCGAATTTTAGGAGTCCATTTCGAACTTTGGAAGGTGGGTCAAGTAGCCCCACGTGTCTATTTTCTATTGAGTCATCAAACTCAACAAAATACCCAAGGGAAGGCCTCCAAAAATTTAGTTTTCCATCCTCACTCAGAAGTGCCACGTCTAGTAAAAAAAATTGAGACAGAGGTTCAAGGAACAGAGTATTGGCAGTCAAAACTTGACAATTAGGGGAGAACAATATAAGTTAAGTTAGTTTTGGGATAATGTTGGGATTTGTGTTGTTAATTTACATAAAAGACTATTTTTTTTAATAATATTATTCATTTATATTTGTTTACCTTTAGATTTAAATAAAAAAGTTATCTTTAGTGTGAATTTTTGGAATCTTTTTGATGGAGTTTACCGGTGTAATTTCTCTAAAATCCGACATGAATTCATTGAAATCACAAGTTTGATAGGTAAACCCTGCACAATAAAAGTTCCCTAGGGTTTTCCACGATGTTGATTCCATATATACATAAAAAAACTAGTTTAAATAACACAAATCAAGATTTCACCTCAAATTTTTCCATCGGATTCTAGCACCGGAAACTCCAAAAAGTTGCACTAAAGACAAATCGTTAAATATATAGGAGAAACATATGTAAATTAAAAAATATTATTTTAATCTTTAAATTTTGTTTTCATTTATAATTTTTTAATGAATATTATTTTTTAGGTCAAAATATTTTATTTATGTAGAAGATTACAAAGGTGAGTACATCTCTGCAAAAATTCTACTAGTCTCACTCTAATTGCCAAATAAAATTATTTACCAAGACCACCAAAGCCAAATGACACTAGAAAACTGTTAATGTCATGAAATAACTAGGTACCATTATGGATCAGATGACTTAACTAGAGTAGGATGCTCTGATCCGGAACCTAGAGATGGTGTTGGTCTCCAGTCACAATGAACATGCTTCTCCATGTGATCCAATCTTCCCTCCAAACGATACAGTTTCTCTTGAATGTGCCACTGCCCCTTTGCATGTTGGTCAAGTGGTCTTTCAAATTCCATTGGTTTATCTATATATAACTCATAAAGGGAATTATAGCATTCATTTTCTCATTCCAATCTCTACAAAGCTTCTCCAAAAGAATTGTAACATGTGCCTAAGATTACTACTAAAGTTAGTCATAGAGTAAACCAACGCCTTCGTTCCAAGTTTGAGGGTTGTGGTCTACAACCTCCCCTTGGTCTATGTCCTCCCCACAGTGCCTATCATGCTATCCCAAGTCATTCATCCATCTTTTTTCCTTGCCACTATGTTGAGTCGTTAACAACCAAAATGTAAGCCTATGGAGTCTGATGATGCACTCACTATGAACTTTCGAAAGGTATCCCTCACCATACGAGGGTATATCTCCATAAAACACACATCCACCTTGACCAAGGAAAAACCTAGCACACTTTGATATTGTGCTCTGACCCCCCTCCACCCAAAATACACTAATTCTTCAAGGTCCCACCCTAAGAACCCAGAGCAACCCAAAAAGCCAATATGTGATCTGAACCAACTTTTACTTCAAATTCTTGGCAAAAACCAAGGTGGGAATCCTCCAAACACTTGACAACAACCTAGAAAGACAATAACTACAAAAAATCCAATAGAAGACCAAGCTTCCATATAAAGATAAGCACCCAAATTAAGCTTATTTTCAAATGACACTACATCCCACGAATAACAGTCCAACTTTAGGGTTCAGCCTAGAGGGGCAGTGGTGAAACTCTTTCCTCTCCACCCGAACCCACTCGGTCACAAGAAAAGTAATAAAACCCCAAACACCAAGATTGGATTCCTTCCAAAAGTATACCCTAGACTTATATCTAGAAAGAAATCAAGACTTATAGTGGGAATTTAGGATCCCACTATTTTCAAATCTCAGTTCATGAAATTACCCAAAATCTTAGATCATCAAGATCACTCTTATTTTTAGAGCCACAAAGCTCATAATGTTGTCCCCGTGCATTCCTCACATCCTTATTTAATTAAACGTCCCCCATCAATCAACCAACTTGCTTGACAACCCAACATATTGAAGACATTAAAACTCTCACATGACCATGAATGGTGTAGGCGTGCCACACCACACAACCTTGATATTCAAGGGGGTCTGTGTGGTGGTGGGCACCCTCCGAGAGACCCACATCCCATCGATCAACCAAGGTTTTATTTTTTTTTAATACATATATGTGTGTGTGAGCCCACACTAATTTTTTGTTTATACCATACACACTTAAATTATGTAAATTTATCTTTTTATAAACAATTATTATGTTAGTATAATATCTCAATAAAATATAAAATTTAAATATATAAAAGAAACATATGTAAGCTTAAAATTATTTTAATCTTAAATTATATATATTGATTAAACACTTAAACTATATAAATTTATATGAAATCTATATATTAGTAAGATTTTTTAATTTTTTTTGTCAATCAAAAGCACTGTATTTATATTACCATGAAGAAAACAAGTACATTCAGATTTTCATCAACTCATCCTCTCTCATTCCGACCGAATTTATTTGCAAAGAGATTTGGAATATCAAGGAGAAGGTTTAGCAATTAACTACTTATTTCCGAAGGGCTATGAAGCCATACTAGCCAAAAAAATGACAAAATAAGCAAACAACCTTTTAATGGCATATCAACGTGGCAGAAGTGAATGGTGCATGGTTGGAGCTGCTAGCCAAACCTGTTTCTCATATATGTGGTAATTAGTGTGCTCTAGGAAGGCCTCTAACTCTTTCAAGCCTTCATTTTTTCGCCTCTGCCTTCTGCGAACATTCTCCAATTGTTCCATAATTTCTTATTGAGGGAACTATATGTCATTCAAATAAGAGACAATTTAATTTTGATCCTCATATCTATGATCTTGGAGGATATGTAGGTTGGCCTAGATCCCCTGTAATCAAACAAAAATCGATTCTAGGGAGGAGGCTTGAACAACACGACCAACAAAAAGAGTTGGGTTCTGTGTTAGCTCATCCTCTCTATCGAGACTAGATGAGAGTTCCTCATTATAGGATGAGGTACCGCCCACATGACCGACTGGATGGACATCCTTTCCAACACCTATGTGGGGTATTCCTCATTGACACGACACACCTGCATACGAAAGGAGTTCCCAAGACTTGACAAGACCCTAGGCCAACTGACCTGCAAAATCAGCATCACAATGCAATCTCCAAATCTCTAACCATGGGACAACACAATGGTAGGGGTTTGATTCAACTATACAAACAGACTAGAACAAGGATGCCCCAAACCACGCCACACTAAATAAAGGAATTAACCCTAAAAATGGAGGCGTGTCCCAAGGCTTAAAACAACAAAACTCACGAAGCAAAGCTGAGAACCTCACAAGTTGTTGGAGGCCAACTAGCTTGAATGTCAAGGTGCCACGATACATAGAGATGGGATTTTGGTTACACCCAATTACCTGCCCAAGATCAAACCCATGACATATTAAGGCCTTAGATGAAAAGGTGGGGCGGGCACAATTGATCACAATTCGACAAAGAAAATACATTATTACTCCTCATAGGGACTCGAGGCACTAGGATAAGATTGAAAACTGACTCACACCACCAAAAACCCACAAGAACATTGAACCAAGTCCCAACCCTGTAGCCTCTAACAGAGACTGGATTGGAACAAAGATGCCACCCTTTCACAAGGGAAATAACCACGACAGGACCAACATAAATAGAAATAAATACAAGCAACAAATACCAGTAGGAGAGGTAGCACATTACCCAAATTCACAAACCCAAGCGACGCCACCAACACAGAGAGAAGATAATTGAGAGATGGAAAAGAAATGACCCAAAAAAGATTCGGCTAACTTGTAAAGCAGTGTCTCTAGACACAGACACTGTCAGGTCCCAAATGATGTCTTGAGAAAAATACCACACATAAGGGTTGACTTCAGCTTTTAACTCCTCACCACCCTAACCTTTCGGCTTTTTCCACAAGCTTGAATAGTAAACGTAATCGTCACCACCTTCCACAATATCTCTTCTCGTCAACTAACACAACCAACCACTCACATTCCATAACCATAACACAATACTTAAGTTTTCCTTCTCCAAAAGCGTCCTTCGTCAGGCCAAGTGCCAAACACCTACCCTCTTTAACATCTGCATGGGAGACATGTGGATGGGGTTGGGGATCCCAAGGTCCCCTCAACCAAAAGTTGGTCACCCCCATCAAGGGATATTAGTAAGAAGTTATAATAGAAATGTAACATTTTAATAAAATATAAAAAACATATTTAAAAGAAATCTATTAAATAAAAATTAAATAAATAAATTGTTCTCGTTTAATATTTTTAAATATATATGTATTATTTTTTAATGTATTTTTTAAGACACGCTTAAATTAAATTTATATATATATCTAATATATAAAAAGAAGTGTAATATTTCAAATAAAATAAAAATTAAATATGTAAAAGAACAATATAGATGGAAAAACAAAACTTTAAATTTTTTAAATTATTAATTTGATATATTGTGTGTTAATATTTAATTTTATATTTGTACAATACATTAATTAAATTATATTATAACTATTTATAATAAACTACAATATTTCCATAATATATAAAAATTAAATATATAAAACGCACACACATGCATATATTAAAAATACTTTAATATTTAAATTTGGTTGTCATTTATTACCTTTTTTTTAACTACAACTTTATATTACTCAAAATTTAGATGTCAACAGTACATTGAATTTTTTTTTCTTCCTGAGGATTTTTCATATCCTCTATTGCACAACCCACACCAAAGCCAAAATTGAGCCTTCCCGTTAGAAAAACATTTGGAGAACACACAGAGCCAAAGATAAACCCATTGTTACCCCTTAAATGCAAGGACGCAGGCCTGTTGAGCGTAGCACTCTAAAACAACATAGTGGAAACAAATATTACTAGGACCATACATCATAAATATTCAATTCCCAAACGCGCAACATAATAGGCATGCAGGCTTGGATTTCCAAAGAACCAACACATCATATTGAAAACAAAGATGATTGAGAATATACATACATGAATAAATGATAAACAACCACATAGCATACTAGGCATGCATGTTTGCCTATTGGCATACCACTTACAACATAGCCAAATGAAAAGAGACCAATATATTACATCAATTATCCAATCGAGCATTAAAAAAACTTTGGACCAACAAAGCCCCTGTTCAACAAGCCTAAGACCAACCACTTATATGTCGAACAAAGTTGCCACCCTGTTACAACTATATTCATTCCTAGAAGAGGATATTGTGATTGAAATTCTCGCACTTGAACCTGGAGGGTCCAAGAGATCTCCATTGTCAGACTCACATGCAATCTGGCCCTCCACGTGAGATATGCGGGAATCAATCCTATCAAAACAAAACATTTGGTTTTTTAACATTATTTTCATGTCTTCTTGGGTGGAGAAGACATTGCATTTCTCAACTTATTTTTCCTTAAGAACTAATCCTAGAAAAGTTTTCATTTTCCAATATAGTGCAACTAAATTCAAATATTTTTGTTTCCTACCCCTTGTGTGACCAAGGACAGGAAACCAGTATGAAATATCCTTAGTGGACTCTAAATCATAATGGTGTTAGCATTAGACTCCAACATGAGTCTCAAGCTTCCTAATTTCCTTTCTTGTCTCTAGCGTAACATCATTAAAGTAGGCGGCTACTGAACCATGGGAAACATCCTGGCCCTATGCTACCCTTGAGGGGAACAACCACCTTCCTCGCATATACATCACATTCTCTATCTAGGAGGCATCAACGCAGCACCAAGGGAACACCTTGAGCATCTGCTGTAAATCCCACAACTTGCAAAATAAATAGAAAACCGACTAAACAAGCCAACTTGACGACCAAACCTTATTCCAACTATGTCATCCCCATATCTCCATACAAAAGTTTCATATTCATATGAAACACCAAAACGAACAATTAAAGACTCACCACCTTCAACAGACACCCCACAACCCAGAACCATTAAATAGCATAATATTCCTAGAAATAACACAATACTTCTTTGAAAAAATTCTATCAGTCTCACTCTTTGGAAAAAATAACAAAATTTCAAATAAAATTAGTTACCTAGAGCATGAAAGCCATATAAAACTAGAAAATTGTTAATGTCATGAAATAGATAGTAACCATTATGGATCAGATGACTTAACTAGAGCAGGACGATTTGATCCGGAACCTAGAGATGATGATGGCCTCAAGTCACAATGAACATGTTTCTCCATGTGATCCAATTTTCCCTCAAAACAATATAGTTTCTCTTGAATGTGCCACTGACCCCTTTGCATCTTGATTAAGAGGTCTTTCAAATGACATTGGTTTCTCTATAGATCATTCATAAAGGAAAATGTAGCATTCCTTTCCTCATTACAATATTTTCTAAGCTACTCCAGAAGCATTGTAACATGTGCCTAAGACTACTACCAAAGTTAGTCATAAAGTAGACCAACACCTTTGTTCCAAGTCTAAGGATTGGGGTCGACAAACTCCCCTTAGTCTAGGTCCTCCCCACAATGCCTATCATGCTAGCCCATGTTTCCCATACCTCTTTTTCCCTTGCCCCTATGTTGAGGCATTAACAACCAAATTGTAAGCCTGTGGAGTCTCATAATGCACTGGCTATGAACTTTCTAGAGGTGTTCCACAACATACCAGGGTATACCTCCATAAAACACACATCCATCTTTACCAAGGGAAAACCTAGCATACTATGAGGTTGTGCTCTAACCCCCCCTCCACCCATAACACACTAATTCTTCAAGATCCCACCCTAAGAACCTAGAGAAACCAAAAAAACCAATATGTGATGTCAACCAAACCTTACTACAAATTATTGGCCGCAAATAGGGTGGGAATCCTCCAAACACTTGACAATAACCTAGAACGACAATAACTACAACAAATCCAACAAAATTCCAAGCTTCCAAATAATGATAATGAGATTGAATCTCTACAATACTTGGAAGAAAAACTTTCAAAGTAAGCTTATTTTGAAATGAAACTACATCCCTCGAACAATAGTAGAACCTTAAGGGTCATCCTAGAGAGGCAGTGGTGCAAGTCTTTCCTCTACAAATGAACCCATTAGATCACAGGAAAAGGAATAAAACCCCAAACACCAAGATTAAATCCATACAAAAGTATACCCTAGACTTATATCTAGATCAAAATTGAGACTTATAGTGGGAATTTAGATTCCCACTATTTTCAAATCCCACTTCATGAAATTACCCAAAATCTTATACCATCAAGATCACTGCTATTTTTAGAGCCACAAAGATCATAATGTTGTCCCCATGCATTCCTCACATCCTTATTTAACTAAATTTCCTCCATCAATCGACCAACTTGATTGAAAACCCAACATATTGAAGACATTATAACTCTCACATGAGCCTGCATGGTGTAGACGTGCCACACCACCCAACCTTGATATTCAAGGGGTCGATGTGGTTGTGGGAATCATCCCTAAGACCCACATCCCATTGATTAACCAAGGTTTTATTATTTTTGAATACATATATGTGTTTGTGTGCCTGCACAAATTTTTCATTTATACCATATACACTTAAATTATATAAATTTATCTTTTTATAAACAATCATCACATGAGTGTAATATTTAAATAAAATATAAAATATTTTAATATATATTAATTACACACTTAAATTATATAGATATATATTATCAAGAAATTAACTTTTTTTGTCAATGAAAATCACTGTATCTATATTACCATCAAGAAAATAAGTACATTCACATTTTCATCAGCTTCTCTTGCCTCACTCCGACTAGATTTGTTAGTGAGAGAGATGGAATATGAAGCATAAGATTTAGCAATTAATCCCTTATTTTTGGAATGATATGAAGCCACACTATCCAAAACATTAACAAAATAAGAAAACAACCTATCAAAGGCATATCAAGGTGGTGGACGCAGATGGTGCATGGTTGAAGTTGCTAGCTAACCCTATTTCTCATGCATGTGGTAGTCAATGTGCTCCAGGAAGACCTCTAACTCTCACAAGCGTTCATTTGTTCGCTTATGGATTCTGCGAACATTCTCCAACCATTTCCAATTTTTTTTACTAAGAGAACTATATTTCGTTCAAATGAGCCACAACATCATTTTGATACTCATATTTATGATCTCGAGGATATATAGGTTGGCTTGGAGCCCCTGTAATTGAACAACAATCAATTCTAGGGAAAAGGCTTGAACAACATGACCATGAGAAAGATGTCGGTTTTTTTCTAGCTCCTCATGTCTGTCATGATTGGATGAGTGTTCCTCACTAGAGGATGAGGCGCCACCCACAAAAGCAACAGGATGGAAATGTTGTCCACACCCTATGTGGGGTCTTCCTCACCGACATGACATACCTATAGAAGAAAGGTGTTCCTAGGACTAGACAAGACCCTAGGCCAACTGGCCCTTAAAATCACCACCACAATGCAATCTCCAAATTTCCAACCATGGAACAACCTAGTAGTAGGGGATAAATTCAACTATACCAAAACACGAGGACCAAGCTCCCCCAAACCCCCGACAGTATAAAAAGGAACCTACCCTAAAAATGGAGGTGAGCCCAAAGACTTAACACAAAAAAACCAACGGAGTAAAGTTGAGAACCTGATAGACCACCGAAGGCCAACTGCCTTGAATGTCAAGGCCTCATGATACATATAGATAGTCTTTCATTTCAACCAAATTACCCACCAAATCACGAACCCAAGACAGAGTAGGGCCTCGAATGAAAATTGGCGGCATAATTGACCACAATTCCACAAAGAAAAGCCCATATTACTCCTCACAGGAACCCCTGGAATGAGGCTAAGATTCATAGCTAAATCACACCACCAAAAACCCACAGAAACACTGAACCAAGTCACAGCCTCGTAGCCTCTGAGAATGACTAGATTGAGACAAAGATTCCACCCTTTCACGAGGGGAATAACCACAACAGGACCAACAAAAACAGAATTAAATGTAACTAGCAAACACCAGAAGGAGAGGTAGCATATTACCAAAATTCATAGACCCTAGCAATGCCACCAGCACAAAGAGAATATAATTGACGAACGAAAGAGCAACGACCCAAAAAATATCTAGCCACCATGCAAAGCAGTATCTCTAGACACAGATTCTCTCGGGTCCTAAATGCAGTCTTAAGAACAATTGCACACAAAGGGGTTATTGGGTATGCATTATATTCTTTCCAAAACTAGAAGTAGGTGTTTTAAATTATGCTAGGTGTTATGGGAGGGTCATGAGGGGGCGGCAGCGCCCCCTATTGGGGGATTTGTAAGGGGGTTCGTAGTCGCCCTACACAGGGTTCGAGGTAGTGCCCTCGGAAAAAATAAATTATGGGGACACAATAATAGTTGGGCGGACCCAAGGATGGGGGGAAAACCAAAATATGGTGGGTGGACCTACCCCTGGTTTTGTGCATGGGTTTTGCACATGGTTTTTAGCATGATGCGTTTTTCCTAACGTATTTTGTAGATCTGGTCAAGGGAACTAGAATTATGTTCTAATCCAGGGTTAATGGATTGGGGTTTATGAATGCTTCGACATGTATATACATGTATTTTAAAACTGATATAAATATAATGAAAAATCAATCTGGTAGCCCTGGTTTTGGAATCCAAGGGAAAATATCTGTGCATATTTATATTTTGTTCTTGTCATTTCTTTTGTTTAAAGAATTCATTTGCAAGAATTTCTTTTACAATATTAAAAGCTATGTTTCGTATCAGAGTTTTTTCTGCTTTAAGGGGACACCTTTGTTGTTGAGGGGTTTTTCTTGGGATTTGGGTAAACCTTGTTCAATGGCAGATCCATGGGATTTATTCTTGTGGTAAAAGAAGATAACAAATAGTGGAAAGATAGATATCGAGAAATTTAATGGTCATAATTTTGAGATGTGGAAGCTCAAGATGGAGGATATGTTGGTGAACCTAGATTACTGGATTTTTGTAGATCCAAGCACGGCACTGACAAGAATGTTGGCAAAATATTTAGCGAAGTTAGATTGGTAGGCGAAGAGCACAATACAATTGTGTCTCTCAGATTCAATATTGTTGAATGTATGAGAGGAAGATATGACAAATGATTTGTGGGCTAAGTTAAGGACTTTGTACCAATGTAAGTCTCTAGTGAACAAAATGTTTTTGCGGAAAAAAAGTTATATAACCTAAGGATGAAGGATGGAGACTTAGTGAAAAAGCATATGAATTCCTTTAATACTGTGGTAAGCCAGTTGTAATCTATTGATTTAAAAATTTCAGGAAAAGATAAGTGCATCAGTTTGCTATGTTCTCTACCAAATTTGCAGGATAGTCTGGTTGTTGTAATAGGTAGAAATACAACTACCTTGAAGTTTGATGAAATAGTCTCATCCTTGTTGTCGGAGGAGACGAGATGGAAAAATATGGAGAGCCAGAATGGAGATGCCTTGTCTATACGAGGACGTTCCCTAAACAGAAACAAAAATAAGTACTCGAGTGGAAGATATAAATATAGAGGGAGATCTAAATCTCCAGGAAAACCATTAATGGTGTGCTAGAAATGCAGAAAGGAAGGGCACTGCAAAAAGGATTGTAGATTTAAATCTCTTGAGAAAGGAAAAGGATCTCATGATGCTCCTTCTCAAAGGCGAAAACCAGCTCAGTTGAAGATTGGGATGTGTGCCTGGCTTCTTATTCAAGTAACACATGTAGATCATGAGGCATGGTTGATTGACTGAGGTGCATCCTTTCAATTCACTCCCCATACGGAATGGTTTTGCGAGTATGAGAAATATGATGGTGGTGATGTCTTCTTGGGGGATGAAAGGAAAACGAGAATCATTAGATGTGGAAAAGCCAAGATGATGTTGCAAGGTGGAAGGATTGGAACACTTCTTGGTGTTCTGCATGTTCTTGCAGTGGCCAAAAATATAATTTATGTACGCAAGATAGATGATGCAGGTGTAAAAATAGTTTTTGAGAAATATGCCTGCAAGATGCTTCAGGGAGCACTGGTATTAATGTGGGGAGTTTAGATTGGAACTCTATACAAGCTTCTAGGTAGTACTATTATTGATGGGTGCAAAAATTCTGTGGTTCCTGGAAGTGGAGAAGAAAACCTAGTGGTCTCTAGAGAAAAGACCATGTTATGGCATCAAAGGCTTGGACATATTGGAGAGAAGGGCCTTTGAATATTGAATTGTAATGGTATGGTATAAGGTATGTCTAATTTATCTCCAGATTTTTATTTCTATGAACATTGTGTATATGGGAAGCATAATCAGGTGAGTTTCCCCTCTAGTGCTAAGAGGGCAAAAGGGATATTAGAGCTTGTGCATAGTGATGTGTTTGGATTTGTGTAGGTTCCATAATTGGGAGATTTTGTGTACTATGTCTCATTTATATATGAATTCTCAAGGAATACATGGATATATTTCCTCGGGAAGAAATATGAAGTCTTTGACGGGTTTAAAGAATTTAAGTCTTTGGTGGAAAATCAAACAGAGAAGAAGATCAAGGTGTTCAATGAGTACAGATAATGGTGGAGAGTGAACTGCAAGAAGGAATTTGAAGAGTTATGTAAGAAGTGTGGTATAGAATAGTACAACACTACTCTATACAAACCTCAACAAAATGGATTTGCAGAAGAATAAATAGGACTTGATGGAAAAGGAAAGAAGCATGCGTAGTGGTGTTAGGTTAGTATAGGAATTATGGACAGAGGCAGTGGATACTGCATGTTACCTATTTAATAGATCACTTTCATTAAGTTTGGAGGATGAGAATCCACATGAGGTATGGACTAGTAAGAAACCCTCTCTTTCACATCTGGGGGTATTTAGCTATGATGAATATGTACATGTTCCAAAAAAGAAAATAACCAAGTTCGATAGTAAATCTAAAAGGCGCATCTTTATTGGGTATAAGGATGGTTTAAAAGGTTATAAGATTCGGAGCCCAGAAACAAGGAAGGTTATGTACAGTTGAAATGTGGTGTTTAGAGAGGTGAAAGATGTTATTAAACATGAATTCCTACCAAAGGAACCTGAGAAGATAGAGTTTGATTTAAAGAAGTAAGAATCATACTCTACAAAAGAACATGAATCACAAGAGGAAGAGCCACAAACTCTAGTTTTGAGAATATTAGTTTGAGAGAGAAGACAACCAAGAAGGTATAGTCCATCTTCTTTTTGTTCAAATCTTTCTTTATCTATTACTGATGATGATCCAAAAATTGTTAGGGAGGTAGTAGATTCAGAAGACGAAAAACTATAGAGAGAGGTCATGGTTGATGAAATGGCATCTTTCGACAAAAATGAGGCTTGGGATCTGGTGGAGTTGTCGAATGATAGAAAACCATTAGAAGAAAATGGGCTTTAAGAATAAGATGAATACAAAAGCCAAGGTGGAGAAATACAGAGCTCAGTTGGTAGAAAAAGGTTATTTCGAGGTGTCGAGAATTGATTTTGGTGAAATTTATTCTAATTTTGCCAAGTTAACTTCTATTAAATTACTTGTATCTATTGTTGTTGCTTTTGATTTTGAGGAATAGTAGATGGGTGTGAAGACAAGATTTCTTCACGGGTATCTAGAAGAAGAGATCTACATGAAGCAACCTAAATGCTTTGTGGTGAAGGGTAAGAAAGAACTAGTTTGTAGGTTAAAAAAGTCTCTTTTTGGGTTAAAACAGTAACCAAGGACATGGTATCATAAATTTGATAGATATATATGGGGACTTGGCTTCATCAGAAGAAATGTGGATCACTATGTGTATTTTAAATTAACTGATGATTGTGTCATTTATTTGGTCTTGTATGTGGATGATATGTTGATTGGAAATGAGAAGAAATTATCTAGGATTTTAAGACCCAATTGTCCTCCAAATTCATCATGAAGGATCTTGGTGCTGTAAATTATATATTTTGGGCATGGAAATTAAAAAGAGATCAGGAAAAGAGGAAGCTCTGGTTAAACTAGAGGAAGTCTATTGAGACAATATTGTAGAGGTTTAATATGCAGGATAGTAAACTGGTGAAGGTTCCTATTCCTGTAGGTGTAAAGTTATTTGTTGAGCAGTGTCCTAAGACACAAGAAGAGGAAGAGAAAATACCCCGTGTTCCATATGTGAGTGTAATTGGTAGCCTGATGTATGCAATGGTTTTAACTAGACCAGACATTACACATGCAGTGGGAGTATTGAGCAGGTTTATGTCGAAACTAGGGAAGGAGCATTAGACAAGAATGAAGTGAGCTTTCAGGTATTTACGTATTACCAATGATTATAGTTTTTACTACCAATGAAGACCGGGATTGGACAAAGTTTTGGACATTCATGACTTTGTTGATGCACACTCGGCTGGAGATATGGATTAAAGAATATCTACAAGTGGGTATATGTTTAACCTATATGGAGGAGCAGTCAATTGGATGAGTAAGAGGCAATCCGTAGAGGCACTTTCAACTACAGAGACTAAATACATGGAAGCCACTCATTGAAGAAAGGAAGCAGTTTGGTTGCAGAGATTGTGTTCAAGTATGGGGTTAGTGCAGCAAGCTATAAGGATAGACTGTGACAGCCAAAGTGAAATTTTCTTGGCTAAGAACCTTACTTATTATTCAAAGACAAAGAAGAATGACAGATTGTGATAGCCAAAGTGCAATTTTCTCATCATCCAACATAGCCAACCACTCACATTTCGCAGCGAGAGCGTAATACTTAATGTTTCCTTCTCAGGAAGCATTCTTCGTTGGGTCGAGTGCCCAACACATACCCTCTTTAACATCCGCACAGGAGACAGGTGGATGGGGGTGGATATCCCAACACCTCCTCAACCAAGGGTCGGTCACCCCCATCGAGGGATTTTAGTAAGCAATTATAATAGAAATGTAACATTTTTTTATAAAATATGAAAATTAAATATGTAAAAGAAATATATCTAAATTATAACTAAATAAATAAATAATTATTTTATTTTTTAAATTTTGTTCCATCTAATATTTTTAAATATGTGTATTAATTTTTTATTTATATAATACACACTTAAATTAAATAAATTATATATTTATAAATAGTTATAATAGAAGTGTAATATTTCAAATAAACATAAAAATTAAATATGTAAAAAGAAAATATATAGATTGAAAAAAACTGGACCTTTAATTTATTTATTTATTTTATTTTTTTATCATTTGTGATATATATATATATATATATATATATATATTATATATATATATATATATATATATATATGTTAATTTTTTAATTAGATATACACGATTAAATCAAATATTTATAATAAAACTACAATATTTCCATAATATATAAAAATTAAATATATAAAACACACACACACACATGTATTAAAAATAATTTAATATTTAAATTTGGTTTCCATTTATTAATTTTTTTTTAACTACAACGTTATATTACTCAAAATTCAGATGTCAACAATACATTGATTTTATTTTTCTTCTTGAGGATTTGCATATCCTCATCCTACAACCCACACCAAAACCAAAATTGAGCCTTCCCTTTGGAACAATATTTGGAGAACATACAGGGCCAATGATCAACACATTGTTATCCCTTGGGTGCAAGGACACAGGGATGTAGGCTTGTTGGGCGTAGGAATCTAAAACAACACAATGAAAACAAATATTACTGAGACCATACATCATAAATATTTAGTCCCCATACACGCAACAAAATAGCCACACAGGATTGAATTTCCAAATACTGAACACATAATATAAAGAAAAAATACGATTGAGACTATACATCCATGAATAAATGATAAACAGCCACATAGCATACTATGCATGCATGTTTGTCTATTGACATGCCACTAACAACATAGCCAAAAGAAAAGAGGCCAAGATATTACATCAATGATTCAACCAAGCATTAAACAACTTTGGACCAGCAAAGTTGCCATTGACCAAGCCTAAGACCAACCACTTATATTCCGAACAAAGTTGCCACCCCATTGCAACTATATTCATTCTTAGAAGACTATATTGTGATTGAAACTCTCATACTTGAACCCGGAGTGCCACGCCCCCAGGCCGACGGTAGCCTTTCAACCATGCTTGGCGAGGTGCGGTACCACCGAAGACTTTCTTTTCACCAATACTTATGTTCGTGGACTATGCCTAACCACTTATCCTACTTAGTTTGTGTTTCTCAACCAAGTATTATTAATGTTCCTTTATGCCAATGAACACCCATACACATTCATTATCAACAACAATTATACATTAAGAACATAATTGCACACTATAAAGGGAGGGCCAACTCCCTGAACAATGAGTCTACCGAATAATATATTATACAGTCTTCCAATACTACAAAGCTTTACAAGTATACTTGGAAACCCCAAGTTTCATACTTAGCCAATTTTACAATCTCGACACACCTTCGTGTGACAACCAAGATTTCCTTGCCCAAGGGAGGCGGGCGCGCCCTCACATGAGCTGCCTTCCGCACTTCACAACCAAACCTTGTCTTCGTGCACGACGGGCGGGCGACTCCACCAAGTCACCAAGACACCCACTTCGCACAACCGGATTCACCAATGTTCCACCGTGCACCCTTGCATGACGGGCGCGAGCTCACCGAGCTACCTAAGAACCTGTGCCAATTTGTCTTACAAACCGGGCGCCCACGCATTTGTTCAACCATCAGGCACTCCTTCGCACAACCAGGCACCACACCCGTGCACGAACTTCTCCAACCGGCGGGCGACCTCTACCCGTGCTTTCACCCAAAACCAAGATGTGTGCTACCTCCGTGCAGCCTTGCCCAAGAGTGGGCGCATCACCCAAAATCTGTGCCTTCCCTTCTTGCTACGTCCACAATAGATCTGCGCACTTCTCTTCACATGATGAGCGAGTTCGTTGATTGTTCAAATTAGCTTTGCACCTTGTTAGTTTATATGAGTGGCAGGGTGAGGTCTTGGCTACCCAACCAACCTGCCCTCGCCCTCATCTCGATCTCAAGCATCTTCAAAACTCTCGTCGGCCATCATCCAAATGCCCACAAGTGTTGTTAGCCTTACTACGTTTGTTGGTTGGCCGTGGGTTGAGCGTTCATGCTCCCCACGTTATAAAAACACATCGCTCTTCTCATATGCACCCACATTATAACATAAGGCCATTGCATTGTAAGTTTGAGCTCGCACTTCGTCATTTCAAGCTGTTCTCCATCGCACTTCAAGCCGAGAGCGCGTGTCAAGGACTGCAAGTCCTTACACCGAGGGTCCAAGAGATCTACATTATTAAACTCGCGTGTGATGTGGCCCTCCATGCAAGACAAGCAAGAATCAATCCCATTAAAATAAAACCTTTTCTTTTTTAACGTTCTTTTCATTTCTCCCTAGGTGGCGAAATCATTGTATTTCTCAACTTATTTTTCCTTAAGAACTAAATCTTGTGTGAACATGTTTATGAAACCAGTTTGGAATATCATTAATGAGCTCTAAATCATAATGGGATTGGCGTTCGACTCCAACTTGAGTCTCAAGCTTCTAAATTTCCTTTCTTGTCTCTAGTGGAACACCATTGAAGTAGGTGGCTATCGAATCATAGCAAAAATCCTGGCCCTACATTACCCTTGGTGGGCACAATCACCTTCCCCACATCTACGTGACATTCTCTGTCTAAGAGGCAGCAATGTGGCAACAGGGGAACACCTTGAGAATCTGTTGTAAATCCCAAACCTTGAAAAATAACTAGAAAACCTACTAGAAAAGCCAATTTGATGACCATACCTTGTTCTAGCTAGGTCATCCCCATGTTTCCATACAAAAGTTTCAAATTCATATGAAACACCAAAACAAACAGTTGGAGACTTACCACCTTCAACAAACACCCCACAACCCAAAACGATTAAATACCCCAATATTCCCATAAATGACATAAGACCGTGGACTTTGAATGCATATGAAGTGGCATGATAATGTTTTAACATGCAACTTGACCTACTACTAATAAACTTCACATATAAAGTCCCTCAAATTCTCATGACAACTGACACTTCATGCCCTAGAACACCTGAGAGAAATATACTAATTATGCCAGTGCGCAGAAATGGACCTTCAACCTCTACCCTCAACCAAGTATATAGCTATGCCAGATAGATGCATGAACCCAAATAGAATAGACCCACATCACAATTCTTTGAAGTATCAAGAAAACAAATGACACAAGGCATAGGAATTAAAAATTGCACAAGAAAAAGTGATTAACAACCTCACCAGCCTAACCCAAAGCATAAAGACTCACTCACCAAATCCATCCCCTATTTATATATATGTTAATTATTCATTTATATAATACACGGTTAAATTATATATTTATAAATATTTATAATAAAACTACAATATTTCCATAATATATAAAAATATATAAAACACACACACACACACACACACACACAAATATTAAAAAATAATTTAACATTTTAAATTTGGTTTCCATTTATTACTTTTTTTTAGCTAAAATGTTAAATTACTCAAAATTCAGATGTCAACAATATACTGATTTTATTTTTTCTTCTTGAGGATTTTCATATCCTCATCCCGCAACCCACACCAAAACCATAACTAAGCCTTCCCTTTCGAACACGATTTGGAGAACATATAGAGCCAAAGGAAAACCCATTGTTACCCCTTAGATGCAAGGACAGATACATGCAGGCTTGTTGAGCGTAGGACTCTAAAAAAACACAAAAAAAGCAAAGATTACTAGGACCATACATCATAAATATTCAGTCCCCAAACACGCAATAAAATAGCCACGTAGGCTTGAATTTCCAAAGACCCGACACATCGTATAAACGAAAAAAGACAGTTGAGACAATACATCCATGAATAAATGGTAGCTAGCCACATAACATGGTAGGCATGCATGTTTGTTTATTGACATACCACTTACAACATAGACAAAAGAAAAGAGACCAAGATATTACATCAATTATCCAGCCAAGCATTAAACAACTCCAGACCAACAAAGCCACCATTGACCGAGCCTAAGACCAATCACCTATATGTTGAACAAAGCTGCCACCCCATTGCAACTATATTCATTCTTAGAAGAGCAGATTATGATTGAAACCCTCACAGTTCAACCCAGAGGGTCCAAGAGATCTACATTTTCAGACTTGCATGCAATGTCACCCTCCATGTGAGACAAGCGAGAATTGATCCCATCAAAATAAAACCTTTGGTTTTTAAGCATTCTTTTCATTTCTTCCTAGGTGGAGAAGAAATTGTATTTGCCAACTTATTTTTCCGTAAGAACTAAACCTTGTGTGACAAGGGTTAGGAAACCAGTTTGAAATATCCTTACTGATATCTAAATCAGAATGGGATTGGCGTTCAACTCCAACTTGAGTGTCAATCTTCCAAATTTCCTTTCTTGTCTCTAGTGGAACATCAATGAAGTAGGTGGCTATCGAATCATGGGAAAAATCCTAGCCCTACGTTACCTCTCATGGGCACAACCACATTCCCCACATCTATATCACATTCTCTGTCTGGGAGACATCAATGTGGTAGCAGGGGAACACCTTGAGCATTTGCTGTAAATACAAGAACTTGAAAAATAACTAGAAAACCGTCTAGAAAAGGAAACTTGACGACCATACCTTGTTCCAGCTAGGTGATCCCCATGTTTCCATACAGAAGATTCAAATTCATATGAAACACCAAAACAAACAATTAGAGACTCACCACCTTCAACATACACCCCACAACCCAAAACCATTAAATACCACAATATTCCTAGAAATGGCATAAGATCCTAGACTCTGAATTCATATGCAGTGGCATGATAATGTTTTAACAAGCAACGTAACCTAGGATTAATAAACTTCACATATAAAGTCCTTCAAAATATCATGAGAATTAACACTTCATGCCTGAGAACACCCCAGAGAAAGAGACCCTGCGAGTGAGCAGAAATGGACCTTCAAACTCTACCCTTAACCAAGTACATAGATACTCCATATAGATGCATAAACCCAAATATAATAGAGTCACATCAAAATTATTTGAAGGATCAAGAAAACAAAGGACACAAGGCATAGGAATTAAGAATCGCACAAGAAAACATGATTAGCAACCTCACCAGCCTAACCAAGAGCATAAAGCCTTACTGACAAAATCCATCCCCCATGCCATAAGAACTCCTTTGAAACACCCTTCCAAGCCAAAGCCATAAGATCTCCCCCACCATAGCACATACAAATACAAAACCAAGGGAGGTCGAGGTCCAACCCACTCCTCCACCCCAACACACTCTAGTGATCTTTAGAGCATTCATCTTACCATCCTTAAATAGACTCTACCAACTATAGACATGCATGCATCTACATGTGAGATCAGGTTGTGCCCCTTCGAGCATTTAATGCACATAACAACTGGGAGGTGGTAAGCATTGATCCTAACACTCTCTTCTCATCAACATTAACACCCCCATCAGGGGTAGATGCATCTTCATCTATTAAAATTTTGAGTGATTCTTCCCAGGAAGACTTAAAAGAGAGGGGCTAGTTCACATCCACATCCACTTCTCTAAATTGACAACCTAAATTTGTTGGGTTGTGTTATATTCTTTCCACATAGTTAACAGGGGGTTTGAGGGGTACCCGTAACTCCACTTTATGGGGTTCGGGGCAGCGCCCCGGAAAATTTTGGTTTTGGAGCCTATGTTAGGTTGGGCGGACCCACCTAAAATTTTGTGCATGATTTTCACACATGTTTTTTAGACGCAATGGTTTTCGGTCCATGGTATTGGACGTGATGGTTTTCGGCCCATGGTATTTGATGCTTTGGCATGTATAAATATGTATTGTAACATTGAAAGGAACATAATGAAAAATCAAGCTAGTAGTCTCGGTTTTAAGATCCGGTGGGAAATGTCTGTGTATATGTGTTTTATGTGTTATGCTCTCGCATTTTTATTTTTCCTGTGTTTTAGAATTCGTATGCAGGTAATTTCTGTATGGGGTTAAAACCTACGTTTGGTATCAAAGTTGTTTTGGCTTCAAGGGGATGCCTTTGTTGTTGAGGGGTTTCGCTTGGGCCTGTGGTAGACCCTGTTCAGTGGGAGATCTGC